>VZRI01009526.1:740598-753113 GCA_013397515.1 Upupa epops | reverse complement strand
GGCTCCTCCACCGTTTGCACCAGGAAATTGTCACCAAGGCACTGGAGGAACCTCCTGGGCTTTGGAAATGGAGGAAAATATCTCTAATCTGATCTGTATTAAAGCCGTGTAAGGGTTGGCCTCCTGGGCCCTGACCCTGCAGGTGCTGGCCCTGTCCCGGAGCAACTGGTGCGAAGTTTCCATGCTGTGGGTGCTGTTTTTCCCAGCAGCTTCATTACCCGTTTGATGCAGCTCTGAGGAGAATCTGTCCCTCCCTCGGGCAGGGCTTTGTCTGGGCTCTTGTCCAGCACTAAATATGGAAATTTCCAACGGTCAGTGCTGTCTGTTTTCAAGCTGTTCAGGCTCTTTTAGATTTCAAAACAAGGATGCATGACACTGGCTATTTTACAGCAGCTTCTAGTTGGAAAAACAATACTGGCATCCAGGTTCCCCAGTGAAGGTGCCCGGGAATTCCATCCCAATGAGCTAGACCCCACCGAAGAACAGAGAAACACTGACCTCTGGCTTTGAAAAATGCCTCCCTTCAACTCTAGTCTGGGTAATTTGTGTTAATTACCTGACATGAGCAGTATCTGGCTCGTTTGTGCCTCACACCTGCCTTACACTTGTCTTCTTCAGCTGTGAAATACAAGAAATTACTAAACAATCACCAGCTTTCTGAAGCTTTGTGTAAGATCAGTTTCTTGTGTTCTCCAGTCACTGTTCTCCATGTAACCAAAACTCGACAATTACACAGTAGACACTCCACTTACTTTTCAACCCCCTCTTCGTGTAACACACGTACTCACACCTTGACCAATACCAACTACGGGAGAGCTGCAACAGCCCCCAGGGAGCCGGATGGGAGAGCTGAGCCTGCACCAGGCTGCTGTTTCAAAAGGAACACTTTCCTGAATTAATTCATCACTCTGCATCCAAACTTAGTGAACTATGAGAAACCTGGAATTTTCAAGGAAGTGCTTCCCAGCCTTGGGGAAAGGCATCCTCAACTCCATCCTCAGTGCAGTAAGGCTCACATGAGCACTTGGCAGTTACAGCTACAAAGTAAGTTGCTTTGCCTAAAACCCCAGGCTTTATTTTGCCATCTTCTGGCTAATGACACGCTGGATCTGCAGGGCTGTACAACCACGCGTTACCTGCCAGCCTGCTTTAAACTGCAGGGTGACAGGATCCTATTAACTCTGGGTTTGCTTGCTACACTGAATCAGAAGCATCCTGTTGGGTCAGCCCTGCGCAAAGGTTGTAGGTTGCACTGACATAGAAGATCACAACTGAAAACAGCAGAGGGGATGCGTTTTAAAACACAACTGTGATTCACATTCTTTGCTTAACTTAAACAGCAAAGAAATTACAATAGATGTTTTCAAAGATATGCAGCTTTACCATGAAAAACAAGTTATTTCTACAGAAGCATCGAGGAAATAACGCGGAGCCTTGCAGCCGGCCTCATGCTGCTCCTGTCCCTTTGCTAGAGCTGAAACAGCAGAACGAAACGCCTCACCCAGGCAGAGAACACCGGCTAATGTTGCACTGGCTTCCCTGCATATCCCCAGGCTGCACTTCAGGAACAGCTGCTCAAGCACACAAACGGACAAATGAGACCGCAGGGATGCTGATTACATTCATCTCCCCTTCTGTGCTTTTCATTGTGATTTAGGCAGCACAACTGGGTGTTGTGCAACTGCTAATGCACTTGCCTTTGTGCTCTGGCAATTCTCTGAATGGCCTGTCTCAGGGAATCACCGTCAAAACCAATAACTTAAAAAATCATCGGGAAATTAAACCGTTTAGTTCAGCCTAAACAGCAGAGTATCAGTTCGGCCCAGTATCAGAGCCTACACCCCTATTTTATGGTATTAAAGAAGGACATTATTACTAACACCAGAGTGCACTACTGAACTGGAACCTGAGAGTAACATCCTCATTACTTACAGGAAGAGCTCACTACCAGAGAACAAGGCAATACGTCCTGCAGCTGCAGGCTCCAAAATAACCATCTTTCATAGTAAAAATTTATCAGCTTTCTCTTGGCATTACAGGAATTAAAGAACTAGTTCATAGTGTCTGAAGTGATCTGGGTTTTGATGAAGGGTCCATCACTTGCACTAAAACCCACCTGTACTAAAACACATAACCCCAGAGGTCAAATACAAGCAGCATAAAATACCACCACAGAAGTATCTGTATGGATTTAATGGCATTATTACTGTCAGCATTAGAAGCACAGTTCACTGCTTCCTTCAAGTCACTTTAGCCAGACGTTGGAAAGGAAAATCCATCTCCACCTCATCAATGTAACACAAACCTGGCTAATGAATCTTTGTTTTACTTGTTTGACTAGTGGTTAATACACAGGACTACTATGATTCAGATTGATCCCACAGAAATGCCATCTTTTAATATTTATAAGCACGTTTTGATAACTAAAACCACTAAAAAAACTTATTTAGTAATATTGTATTGACATTACTTTGACATAAATTATCAGAAACTGGAGCTGTCACAGAAAGCTCAAGCCTTCTTTTTAGCAACGTGATTAAACACTGATGCAACTGCCCCACGTGTGCACCGGGCTGTTCTCTGCTTGGACTTTGACCGGTGTGATGCTGAACTCTTGATTCCTAGCAGTGGAAGCAAAACTGCCAATCAAATGATTCCCTGTGCTGGTCTGCAATCAGAATTTGTAAGAAAAAGGCTTGAAAACTAACCATGCTCTGTCAAACAGGGTGCAAAATCTTTATTCACCAATAAGTTAAGCGTTCTTATAAATAGATGTTCTAGTCTCTTTTACGCCACAGTTAAGAATGAAGCCAAACTTCCATTATTCCTCAGACTCAGATCCTTCCTCATCTTGACTGATTTGGAAGTAGCGCAATTCATACGTCTCCTTGTCGGACGCAACCACACGAAGCCAGTCACGCAGGTTGTTCTTCTTGAGGTACTTCTTTGTGAGGTATTTTAGGTACCTTAGAAACAGTAATTATACATTAGAACTTCTTCATTCAATCTTACTGCTGTCTGTACCCCACCCAAGACACGGCTTTAGCAAAGCAACAACACACTAATTACATCCTCATATTAAAAAGTATTATGCACATGACATAGCCAACACATTTTCCTTCCTGATGTGTTAAATATTTCTTATTTGATATTTTTTCACTACCATCCAGGTTTAAGCTAGGACGGAACTTGATTTTCTTCCTAGTAGTGTGATGTTTTGGATTTGAGAACAATCTTGACAGTGACAACTGAAAACACCAGTGTGTTAAGCAGCGCTTATCCCAAGGTAAAAGTTTTCCATGCTCTGCCAGTAAGATGCCCAACTGACTCAGAGGTGGCACAGCCAGGGCAGCTGACTCAAACCAGCCAATAGTCCATACCACAGGACATCATGCCTAGTATATAAACTGGAGGGAGCTGGCCAGGAGGATCTGGGAATCACAGTACATGGTGAGCAACTGCACTGTGGATCACTGGTCTGTCTTGGATTTTTCACTCCGTTATCTTCCCTTTTATTGTGATTATTATATTTTTATTTCAATTACTAAACTGTTCATATCTCAACCCATTTTCATTTCTCCTTGTCATCCCACCAAGGGGGAGAGAAGGAGCGAGTGGGTGCGTGATGCTCAGGTGCCAGCTGCAGATAAACTACGTTAACTACACAGCACACCACCAGCAACTGCAAAGCACTGACACACATTTCTAAACCCTGGTCGGACCCAACAGATACTGGTGCATCCGTACCAGCAAAGGAAGGGAAATGCAGAGAAGAAACTACCTCTCCAAGTCAGCACATTCATCTATGTTTGATATACTAAGCTGTTTAAGGCTTCACTTAAGGAGCTGTTTTGCAACACATATTGCGTAATTTAAATACAACTGACACCTGTGACATGAACACAGTGACACTTAAAAGCCCACCTTTCCTTGACACTCTTACAACTATACAAAGCACTGCTGTGATTACTGTGCTTGTATTAGAGAAGTCTTAATTTGCAGTCAAGTGTTGAGTTTTAAAAAGGAGAACTTTAAGCATCTAATGTTACATCTATTTGAATAACATGTTTCACTAATATTTACAAGTGCTGCAAAGAACAGGTTTATAGATTTAACAGTTTCTCTGCATGCATCAGAAATGCATCATACTCAATAGAACACTTTTGAAAATCCACAATAAAACAAAAGAAACCTGTGCCAACCTTTTAGAAAACTGCTTCTCGGATGTCACCGTGATCTTGTTCTTCAGACGTTCAATGTGAACGGTGTTACCCAAGTTTCCAGTTTTCCCATTGACTTTAACCTTCTCCTTTAAGAACTGCTCCTGTTTCAACATTAAAGAAACAGAACACTAGGGAATGGCACCCTAGGTATGAACTAGGGAAGGGACCCTAGCCACAGAGCAGCGTTAAAAACCATTAACACCATTTAACGATATTCTGACACCAACAGCTTACAATGCAGTAAGACTTTAATTACAAAAGAAAATCATCCTGTAGTAAACAGGATTCAATTTGAACAGTTCTACTGAAAGAAAAATCATATTACCTATAAAAGGCACACAGACCCAAGAAATGTTAATAGACTGCAAATTTTAAAAAACAAAACAAATCCAACCAATCCCCCAAACCCAAACCCCACCAACCAAAAAACCCCAACAGTTCTATTCTTACAGAACAGCTGATTTACTGAATAATGTATCTTCTCAGCTGTAATTCAGTTACAGTTACTGTAGAGGCTTTAATTACTCTATACACCAGGCATTAGCAAAAACCACGACTTACAAAATTCCCGGAATCAAAGATTCCATCTTCCACGGGATGGGTCAAGTCAAGGCAAAACTTCCAAGTCGACTTCTTGGACTTCCTGTCCTTTTGCTAAAACCCAAATAAACCCAACGACCCAGAATTAGTAACAACCTTTACACTGGAAAAGGGTTTATCTGCGCGAAAGGGGGAGAACAGGGCAGAGGATGAGGAAGGAAGGGACGGTAGGAGCCGGGGTAGGCCGCGGCGCGGTGAGCCAGGCCGGACCCACTTGGGGATTCCTCTCGCTGCATCTGCTCCCACCAAGCCTCGATCCCAAAGCCTCTCCAAAACGCACGGACGCCGCACATGCCCCGTTCCCCGCCCCCGAGGCTGCTCCGAGACGACCCCTCCACCTCTCACCGGCGCCATGTCACCGCCGCGTCGCTCCGGCAGAAAAGGCTCAAAGCGAGCTGCACCTCGCTTTTATACTCAGGCAGTGACGCCATCACGCAGGCACGTGGGGCGCGCGCAGGGCACGCCGGGAAGCGGGCGGAGCTACCAGCACGCCATTCACTGAAGCCCAGCCACAGCCCAAGCGGGTCGCCGGTCGGTCGCCCGGTGCTGCACAAGCCGCGGTAACGGGTAGCTCTTCCCCCTCCGCAGGTCTGAAAGCGGAGGCGCTTCCCCCCCGCCGGAGAATGACCCCAGCGCTTCCTCGAACGTTAGACCACCCCTGACCGTACCCCCTTGTGATAAAGAGACAACAGCAGGTCCCCACAGCACAGACATCTTTATTGTTTCTGGAGCAAAATAAAACCACACGGAACACATCTTTTTCCCGGTCATTGCACGGTGTTGAGCACACACGGCTTCCAAAAGATACACGTTTTGAACCCCAAGGCCTGCTGCTCCCGGTTCACACGATTCACGGGGTCGGGACTGGGTTTGCTACGATCAGTAACACGAGTCATCGCCATCATTTCGAAGGCCACCCCAAACAACAGGTAACGCTTAACAACACACAGCACAGGACAACGTGTTTTCTGCAATACAGCAATACACAGCGAACGCTTCATCCTAGGTTCACGAGCCAAGTTACTTTCAGATGCCAAATACTGTAGGGCCAAACTGCAGGTGCAGGAGAGACTTCCGATCATTCTTGACGTACCGTGCTGAACTCTCCATCACACTTGGCACCTTCAGGATCTGCTTCTTCAGTAACATTCTCAGTGTATAAGCAAGATACTCGAAATATCTTTAATAAGGTCTTTTTTTTCTTGTCCTGAAGCTTAGTTCTACTGTAACAAACTACATTCTAAATTACTCAACAACAAAAAAAAAAAAAGTGGGATTTATTGAATTTTGAATTCTGTGAGACTGACCTGCAGTAACCATAAGAGTTTGAACTGTCAATAAATTTGACTTCTTTACAGATTATGTAAAATTACCTGTATTGTGAAACTACAGACTGTGCACCATTTCTGGGTACATCGTGGCTTAGAAAAACCTGCAAGAGGCTTGAAAGCAGTCAGGTTAAAACAATGAAATTCAGCTAACTTCTTAAAAAAAACAGCCCTGAGAACATGGCTCAACTAGCAAGAGCCTAGTTGAAAAACCACCATTATAAGCAAAAATCAGAAGTATCTATTGAAATCTTTAAGTATTGTTTGCTGATGTTTGAGGCAGGAAACACTGCAGTCTTTTCAATGTGGTAAAGTAGTAACAGAAACTCAACAAATTGGAGCCATAAAAAAAATGCATTATTTGGAGTGGAATTACTTTTCTTCACCCTTTAGTCCTCACAGCCTTTAAGCAATCGCCATCAGCTATTACAGGTTTTCAGCTTTGACACAATTTAAGTATTAAGACAATACAACAGAACAAGTACATTGTTAAGATCTGTTTCAAAGTAAAGCTATGAGAGAACTTCCCTAAGCATTTTGTTAGGGATCTTAAAAATATGCATCTATATGGACTATTGATCACAAAGTTTGCTTCAAATGATTCTAACAGTAAACTGAAAAAAATTAAAGCCTCAAATACATGTTCTAATTTAGAACCAACTTTAAATCTTACTGAAACTCGGAGATTATGCTTAAGACTCATGCTTATGTATTATCTATGGGAAACTTCATGCATGACAAGCCAATGCTCTGCACTTCCGTAATGTTTGAAGTGCTTCACAACAGACAACTAAGTATATAAGAACAAACCTATAATGAAGTACTTATTTAAATCTTGCAGAACTGAAGGTTACAATAGGACATCTCTATGTCCCAAGGAGGGCTCTTTCAGCAAGCTGGAGGTCGTAAAACCTTTTATCTTTTGGTTGGTGGAATACCTGAAAAACCAGCCAGACCAGGACCCCACTTGTAGGACAAGGACAAAACCCAGCCCTTATCCCAGACAGCTTAAGAGTCTACATAGATGTTTAGACTGTGGACCGGGGATATTGAATATGTGTCTTCTAAAAAATGTTTTAGCATAGACAGACATCTGAAAGTAGACTAAAGCCCTACCAGAACAAGGACAAATCCAAGTCTTGAAGTTCAGGCATTTTAGAAGTATTTGTTAAGCAGTGACAGCATTAGAACTTGCATTATTGGACACAGCAACCTGTGACTTCCCATCTGACATAACACAGGCCAGCCCGCTGTCCAAACTACCATCAGCCATTTCACAGCCACCTTCAAAAACTTCAACAGTTTTCTTCCAGGTACCAGTTTGATGGAGAGGCAGAAAGGAGCACAGCGCAGACTAGCCTGAGCTATTCAACAAGGACTTCAAAACTACTCTAAATGAGTTTCAATCTCTTTCACCTACTGCTTCTCCATTTGAAAAGCAGTTTTGCCATTGCAGCTAAGGTGCTGTCTGCAGAGTTCCCCTGCGGTGTGTATTGTGCTAGGCAGAGCAGCATCCTACTTCTGCCAGGTGTCCCAGCTAACTGTGCTTGATTACCAGAGTGTGTTTATTGCTGTCTTTACCTTCACTGTACTGCTCTCCCTGTCACAAGAAGCCTGTGGGAAATGTATGGGTTTGCCATCTACATTAGACCTCCAAGGTTTGCTAAGCCCTGCCACGTACAAGGGCAGTTTTGCCACGAGCCCTTTGGGGGTTACAGTACACACCACTAAGCTGCAGAACATTTTAGGCAGGTTAACGGCAGCGTAAGGTCCGACTCTCAGTGCCAGTGGTGTGAGCTGTGCGTGCTTATCCAGGGAAGCATACCATGCATTTACGAGTCATCCTCCATGAGCCAACAGCCACTGAAGCTTAAGGCAAGCTCAGGAAACAATTGATCTGCTGTGACAAGAGCTCTGAGCTAAGGACTAAGGAAGTTTCCCCACTCACAAAGAGTCTCCAAGACTTGGGGAATTCAAGCTGAACATCTTGAACAGGAGCAGTCTAGTTATCCTTCCCTAACTATTGCTGCAAAGCCTTGTTTGCTCATTAAGCTACTAAGTAGTTAGAGGCATGCATGCACATTTCAATGACTAAGAACTCCCCTGGGTAGGGGCTAGCTTTCATAACTGCGAGGCAATTTATTTAGTTTATAGTCAAGCCATGGTTGCTCAGTATTGTTTTGTCAAGTCTATGATTTGAAAATACAATAGTTTTATCTTTTTAAAAAGAATTGCATGCATTTAGTTTAGGCTCAATGCTACAGTTTATCCCACTTTCTGAAAAACATGTGGTTTCTGTGCTACAAAAATATGGTCTGAACCTGAAGATTAAAACCTAAAGCTGGAAGCACTGCAACAGATTCCCATGGAGTTTGTCACCCTTCTATAGTTTAAGATAAATACAATAAAGGAAAAGCAATTGAACTGCATTTTTCTATTTTATTTTTCAAGTCTGACAAAGGCCTCGAGTGACAGTCTATAGCTTTAACATCCATTCTCACCTTTGTGTCCCCCTTGACCGATCTATGTCTTATCTACCCAATATTCCAACTGCCTGCCTAAACCACAGGTAGGCTTTGACACCATTTTATCATTACAATAAGCCAACTAGTTGGCAAAGAAGAATACAGAGGTAATACAGTTAAGTTGCACATGGCCACTGGGGCTTGGTCAAGCCAGCTGGCATTTTTGATCACTTGAGTTTCTTGGTCTAAAAGTTGCGATTGGTACCTACAGTTCTGCAAGAGTCCCAATCCACAAAATATTTAAGCTTTAAAAAAACAAAAGAAAAGCTACTTTTATTGTCAGTTCTACCTAAACATGTCAAGAAAAATACTATTTGTGCTCTAGGTCACTTTATAATCCTAGATACCTACCAGCTTATCTAAAAGCCCCTGAATACTGTATTTTGTCTGTTCATACAGACAAACACTGTTTTGCTCAAGCAAATAAAAATATATCCACTAGTAACACCTGATTGGTTTCTTAGATCTGTAGCTGAAACCCACAGGAATGCTTAAATAGTTACAATTAAGGAATTAAAATCTCAGTGATTTTGAAAACTGCCAGTTAGCCTGCGACATTAATCCAGAATCCAGCACTGCTTTATAACAATTCAAAAAAGAAATGAGGTTGCTTGTGAAGGCCAGAGCTTTGGTGACAATAAGAACCAAATTTATAGATCTGTGGTTTGTCCAGACCTGAGCAGCTGCCCGAGCCTGGTGATCCTCCTTATTTGCAAGGCTTTATGGCTACAGCACATTCTTCATTCATTGCACTTATGACAGATATCTGTAAGAAAAGACAGAGAGATGAACCCAAGCCACAGGAAGCACTCCTGGAAGTTAGATTTGCAGTTTAGTATCTATCCCTCTCATTGATCTCAAGGGGAAAAAAAGAGAAGTCTGATGCTGGTAGAATTCAGCCATTAGAAGTATTTCCCCAGTATCTTGCCTTCCCACCCATTTGCTCTTTCACTGCCTCCTCTCTACCTCGGCTGGCAGCTTGGAGCTTGTACAAAAGAGGAAGACAAACAAGTGGCTGCAACAGAGCTAAACCAGCTCTGGTGTGGCCCAGTACAAGCTACAGCCTGCAGGTTTGCTACACAGCAAAACAGACTGCTGAGGCTACAACCCAAAGCTCTACTCTGTCACGATTAAGAAACCCTGGAGAGTCCACTCCATGCCATGCACATAGCGCTGACAGGATTTATCTAGACACTGAGAGATGCCTGTATCATCTTACTGCCAACAGAGCCAGGCCTCAGCACCATATTGAGTGTTCCAGTACCCAAGTCAAGTCCTTTAGCATTTCAAAGAACTGATATTTGTGCTTCCAATCCGCTCTTTACACAGACAGAAACAGTTGATATCAGAATAATATTACTTCACTGTTGTTTGCCCCCTGTACTTACTTGCACATCTTCATTGGCATTGAATTTTACTTCTATTTCTTTGCCAAGATCACCTTCTGGCAACTTGAGATCCTCACGAACTTCACCACTTTCTGTTAGCAGGGAGAGATATCCATCCTGAATACCTATCAGCTGTGGAGAGATCATCGAGCAAGTCTAACATTAGCAGGCAGTAGCCAGAGAGAAGAAATCAGTGAATTCTACTTTTTACATTAATCCTTTAGCACTCTGTCTGTAGCACTGAACAACTTAAATAAACTTTTAACAACAGTTTAAAGGGCTGAGAATTAGGTCAACTCTAGCAAAACCAAGTCTTTATAATAAAGAGAAAGCTGCTAAAAATTTCCTAGGATGTGGGGACCGCAAATCCCATCCTTGTGACTCAGAAAATATTCCCCTTCCAAGTTACTGGTGCAGCTTTTACAGCCGACAGCCTCAGAGTTGCTAACACTTAACTCTGGCTTTGTTGAGAGCAACTGGAGCTTTCCAACTGACCTGGACGTACCAGCTGCAGACCAGACAACTGGAAGATGGCTGGCACACTGCACAAGCTGTGCTGCTTTCAAGAACTCACTGAGCATATTGCAGAGAAGTCACAGAAGTCTGCCAAGTTCCTTCCATACATGTACCTCAGAGCAGAGCTCAGGAGCACCAAAATTACTTGAGATTAACCAAAGCCAACTTCCACACAAGGAGCTGAAAGCGCCACCACAGCCAGAATTGGCACCAGGTGCAGTTTAAGACTGTCCTGTTGATTCATCTACCCTGTATGTGGGTAGAATTACATATGACAATATACTCTTAGACTTAAGTTTCCTGGAAGTGGGGTCTCAATTATCCTTTCACTAATAATTTGCAGCAGGTATAACTTCTTTTCAAGCTCTAAAGAATTAAGAGTGCCACAAAGAATAAATAAGTGTACAACACAAGCTAGAAAATGGCTGTTCTGATATATGTCTGTTACTTGTCCTTTCTGAAGTTTGCTGGTGCAACAGAAGGTGGCTGGTACAGTACTCTCCACCACTGAGCTCCAATGCAAACAATTCAGTAAATGCTACAAGTTCAGCCACGTCATGTCCAGACAGGCAAGTTCCATTAATTCTAACAGTTCTTTATTAACTCGGAGGCAAGTTTTGGGATAGAGAGGTTATGTGTGGTATTTTAGGAATATTAAAGCCTCTTAATGTGTGAGAGGACACACTGTTTGTTAACTTACCTGGTAATCGTTCCTTTTGATATTTGGAACATCCATGTTATGAGTTGATGGGCAAATATCTTCGTATTTTTTACCAGTGAAGATATCAATACCAACCAGGTGGACCTACAATAGAAGAAAATGTCAACTACTGTTGGTCCTAGAAAAGCAAGATGCCATTTTCACTTGTACCACTGGGTCCATGCAGTTTGAGCACTAGAACACTAGGTTCTGCTTAGAGCCTTTTCCTGTGGTGTGAACACAGCCCAAACACCAGAAGGCCTCTCACACCCTTTCATATGAACACTGCTGTCTTCTACACCTCAAGTTTTACAGCAACAAGCTAGAGACCCCATTCTGTAGTAATTAAGAAAAAATTCCCTTCAAGTTCTAGGTGTTCTCAGACACACAGCAGTGTTGGTGACAACCTGAAGGTTAAGGGGTCACACAGGGATTAAAGCAGCTTCTGCCTCCCTTTATACGAACAGTAGCTTTGCAAGCTAGTGCTTGGATTTCCAGTTCATAGGCTGCTCTTCTCAGGTCCTTTCACTCTCAAAACTGCTGCAGTATTTAAGAAAACTGGAACAAATAAAACAAGCTATAAAAAAAAGAGAGCTAGAAAGGAAAAACTGTCTTGGTATACTGTAGCTTTGACAAATCTTAAGTACATGTATTTATGTACATGTACCCTACAAGGTTGTGTAAACTTATGAACTCTCGTTTGTGCTTGTTAACAGATCTGTCTCTGAACTCCAGTACACTCAGCATAAAGTGTTGCTGAATGAATGAAGGGGATAGGTCTAGCCTCGGTCCACATTGCTGCAAAAGCGAACTACAGCCTCAGAACGTCCCTACTGGGACACAGGAGGGGGAAGGTGCAGCTCATCCAGCACTGAAAAGAGGAAAGCAGGAGCCAGGCAAGCCGGCCAGAGCAGGCCCACTGTGCTACCGAGTGCCTACTGGGCTCTTGGGGGTTATGTAAAGCAAAACGGGCACTTCTAGAGAGTGCTCGAGTAGAGCAGTGCGATAGCAAAGCCTGCACGGTCTGACACCCGAGGTGCTCTGGTGGGTAGCGACAGCACCGTGCAACCACGCCCTGGCGATTTCATCAGCCCTTGCCAGAGCCCGCTCTGCCCCCGCTGCAGAAGCTGCTTTTATCACCAGCAGCATTATCAACTTTTTCACAAGTTGGGAGATAAAAAAAAAAGCCCAGTCAAAAACCTCAACCCAACTCGCCCAACCCCCCCCCCTCCTCC
>VZRI01009526.1:585319-739970 GCA_013397515.1 Upupa epops | reverse complement strand
TTCGCTCCGCCCAGCACCGCCCCTCGCCGGCGCCTACGGAGCGCTCGTGGGCCCAGCGCGGCTGTCGGTCGCCGCCATTGCGGGCGAGGCGGCCCCCGCCCCAGCTCACATCGCCTCCCCAGCCACGCGTGCGCGGGACCGCACTCGGCCGCCAGAGGGTGCCGCGCGACTCTCCTGGAGTCCCGGCTCGGCGCCATCTTGGCGAGCTCTTAGCAGCGTCGGGACGCGTTGTGTGGGTGTAGTCCAGCGCTCGACGGGTGTTCCTGCCTCGTCCTTGCCGCATAGCTGCCTGGATCGTGTTAGAATCACGCAATCACAGGATGCGTTCGGATGGGAAGTGCACTGCCAGGTCCCTACTAACCCGGGACCGACCACCTCTCCGTGGGTGCACTGCCCTTCCAGGAGCGAGGACTCCATCACTGACCTGAGCCGCCTGTTCTAATTCTTGAAAACTTCTACCTTTACAACCCTCATCCAGAGGGGGGAAAAGCAAAAAGCTTGTTTTCCCTAAGACGAGCTGGTCCTTGAGGTCCCATCGTCCAGCCTGGTGGTGTGTGGTTCCTCATTTGTCCACTCTCCCCTTTCAGAATAGTCAGAAATGAACGTTTTCCTAGTGCACAGTAATCAGCCGGAATGGTGTGAAGCTGCCGGGAAGTCATGGCAGTGACTTCACAGTGACTTCAGAACACTTCCACTCGTGTTCATGGATGAGTCAGGGCCCTATCAGCAGCTAAGGCAGCAGCCCTCATGAGCCTCCATCATCCACCCTCAGGGGAGGTGTGTGGCCATGACCACAGCCAGGAAGCCAGATGGATTCTCAGCAAAATGACACCTAAAGTACATGTTTTGTTAAAATTCCCCAAGTCAGATTGTTAGCGTCAGGACAAACACATAACCACCGGAATGGTTATATGGGGTGCTTTATTGAGGCGCAGGGGTATCCACCCAAATCTGATTCCAACTTCATCACCTCGCGTCCACAATTTATACATCAAAAGTTACATGACTAATACATATTCAACATGGGTTGTTACGCTAACTAATTAATATGTATTAAGGATTACTTCATCAGTCCATTACAGCATCAGTCTCTTGTGCACTTGCATATCCCTTTTGGTGGTCATCAGTGGTCATCCTGGTGAAGTAAGCGTCCTCCCCAGATGAAACAAGAAGCCCTCTTTATTCTGTCCTTCCTACCCCTCTGCCCCTTAGACTGGCCCCAACCACTATGTGGATGCAGCATTCTCTTCACTCTGCTATCTCTGGCTTAGCTCAAGCCCAGGTGCTACCCGGGCAGGGCCCCACAGTACATTCTTTTCTATAACTGTTAGCTACACAGGGCTAGTTTCTGCTGCTAAAGCGACAACATTCTAACATACATAGAAAGGCCCTCTACTAATTTACAATCATTTCTATTAATAAAATTTCACCTTTTCTGACAAGATGCTGTAAGACATCTGACCCGATTCACCAAAAGACTGCTCTATGGAGTTGCTGGTGATGAGGCCCAGCCTTGCCAAGTACCCTGTGGATCACCTATAAACCCCTGACAAACAGAAAAGTGCAAAAATTTGGTGGCGTACTTGTGGCATCATCAGAGCTGGCCTCTGACAGCACTGTGGGCTGTAACGTGCTGTCCTGTTTTGTTCCCAGAGATCCAGAGTTTGCCATCTGTGTTCTAATGGCGTTGCTCCATGACTCATGTTTAACACAGTGTTTTAAAATTATCCATTGTGGGATCTTCTAATTAATGTGTGCTAATGTGTGTAGTCTGTCTGTGGTCCCACCCTTGGTTACACAGATCCCACTCCAAATAGTGGGATGTGCCCAAGGAGATCGGTTTGGCTCTCGTTCACATAGGGCTCTCTCCCTCCAGCAGATCAGCATGGTGGTTCTCTCCTGGTACTGGTGTTCTTGGTGGATGCTGCCTCACTCAGCCTGCTGTAGAGATACTTTACCTCTGGGGAAACTAGCCATATTAGTGCGAGTTGATAAGCAGAGTGTGAGCCATTCTGTTGTTTTTACACGTGCAGTGTGTGTTTTTTACTCACAGGTGTATGACTAGTTGCACGTGTTCCAAGGGCTTTTATTTTCTTCTGAGAAAATACATTGTGAAAGAACTGTCAGCTGTTCTGGACCCAAACTGGAGCAGGCTGTGTGCTAAGCACGACTGATAATTGTTTTTCCTCAAGTATCAGATTATAAGTCTGGTTGATTTTCTCCAATTAACAGATTCATAGTGGATGACTTGAGAGATCTTCTGGACTAAATCAAGTCTTTCTACTGAAGGGCTGCTGCAGACGCTATTTATTTTTGAGACACAAAACAAGTATTCCTTGACAGATTAAGATTCAATAAAAAGAATTTGGAAATCAGTTCCATCAGTCATCGCCTGCAGGCATCGTCCCTTTGTCTTGATCAACATTTGTTGTCTAAAGTGTGATTCTCAGTAGTGCTGCTTTTCTGTGCAACAATAGCAGTTCCATGTCAAAGCATGTCAGTAAATACCATGGCATTTTACATGGACATGTGTTTCCTTTCCAGTGTGGCACAGCTGGATCACACACAGGTCTTTTCTTTTGAGTAGATCAAACTTTGCTTCTCCCAAGTCCTCACATCAATTGCATTGCAACTGGCTTATTCTGCTTCCTCTCTCCAGACACTAGCCTGGTACATCACTGGTGGCTATGAGAAGTCTCTGTGAGGAAGATCAATGAGGGCAGCTGTGTCCTGGGACATCCAAAGAGGGCTAGAGGAAAGCCCTGGTGGGGCAGTTGCAGAGCAGCTGTGAGCAGTTCACTCGGCCTTTGCTCTTTTCAGCATTGTGTGAGCACCATGGGAAAGTAGAGGGAGACTCATTCTGCAAGACTTGGTTCAGGTCACAAGATTAGAAATAATGGGTAATGACCAAAGCAGTGTGAACAACCCTGTTGGGGCTTGAGCAAGTGTCTGTTACAGCTGCTGAGCTGTCTTACCTGGGATCCCACCTACATGTCCTGACTGTTGCAGGTGAAGGTTCACACTGGCTTCTGGGCACAACCTCGAGCTCCATGACATGAGAGAGGCTGGGGACCAATAGTCCCCACCCTTCACAGGACAGTGCTGTGCTCAGCAGATACTCTGTGCTCCCGGTACAGTCTTTCTGTGTAGCGAGAACCAGATTAAAGAGCCTCTGGGGTCACCTTGCCACAGACACCCCACACTGCTCCAGGCAATGCTTTAATCCTCCCGTTCACCTTCTGCTGCCTACCAAGAGCAAGTGCAGTGCCAGTGACTCACCCTGCATTTGCATCAGCCTTGAGAAAGAGAATCTGGGATGACTCTTAAAATTATTAGGGGCTGCGTGCCCTGAGATGTTTAAAACTATCACAGCACTGTCTCTGCCTGCTCCACAGTTACACTTAACCTTTCTGTGACCACAGAGCCAGACAGATGTGTTCAGCTGAGGTGTGCACACGCAGACAAGTGTCTGAGGTACCCAGGGCACACACTGGAGATCAGAGGCAAGTGGTGACAGTGCAGGAACATTGAGTTACTAGGAGCAACCTGTAACTCCCACTGGGAAGAAGAAGGACGCAGTCACTCAGCTGGTCCCTCCTCATGAGGCTGCCATGGTGCTGGCACAGTCACATCCAACCTATGACCTGGGGAACCTTGATGCATTTCATAGTCATGCAAGCTGCTCTGTCCCCTGAACACAATACAGACAGCAAAAAACCCACAAGACGTTACCCAAGTGTGGGCTCCACAGTCGTATCTACAGCTTGTAAAAATGAGGAACCGCTGGTCTAGAGCCAGCATTTACTGCCACCCTGATGGGGAGGAGATTCCTGTCCTTTCAGCACACCTACTCCAGTTGTGCCTCTGGGTAAGATAGAGTAGTTACCTTAAATTAAATCTCATGCTTACATGTGCTGCTGGATCCAGATCTGATGTCCTGCCTTGTAATTCCTCACCTCCTGATAACTTCAGTGAAAGACGAGTACATGGAGCACCTTGGAAAATGCATTTGTACCTTGAAGTCTTGGCCCCTGCACGTGGTTCAGCTTCACTCTCATTATCTGTTTGACTCGTGAGGTGGAGGGTAGAAGTGCTTCTCACTGGTGAAAAACAGGTTGAAGCGGGGCAGAAGAATCTGTGATAAATTAGCGTGAAAAGTGTTAATGGGGCCAAATGTTGTGAGTTTATTGGATTAGGGAAGTCAAACTAATTTTAACGTTTTGCCTAGAGAGTGGGAAACTAGACATCATTAGCCATTTATCTGACACAACAGCAAACTCTTAACGGCTGTCATCTCAGCACGTTAGGAAAACACTGTCAAGGCTCTTGCTGACAAGACACTTTCTCAGGGATTATTAATTATATTGCATTATTAGCTAACGACATAGGAGAACACATTTCACATGTTAACTAAAGTGCAAAGACCATTTAGCTAATAAGCATGACTCGGTCTCTTAAATTTTCTTAATGATTAGCAACTTAGTAAAACTGTTACGCTGAGAGATAAAAATAATGATCCTCAAGAACAAGTTTGAACTGGAACTCGTGTGTAACAAGGACAGATAAAATGTACAGTCCTCATTACCAGCCTGATGTGACAGGACAAAAGCAAACAGATCTGCAGGTTTAACCAACTTGCATGACCCCTTCCTGCATCATCACACACGGTAAAAGTGCACTGGTGATAGCTCGGGCCAGCGTATTGGCTTCAACCTTCCTCCAAAGCCCTGCTGAGGAGAACAGGAGTTGCTGCAGCCTTCAGTTGTGCTGAGTTGTACCTCCTGTCCCAGGCTGCAGACTGTCGCACTGCACCCATGTCCAGATCTGATTTGAAACATGAGCAAAGCACCATCTCCAGGGGAAAAGACAAATGAAGTCAGTGATAATAACAAAATGCACCGAGGCACAGTGGCACAGGGTGTGTCTTGTCAGTCGGCAGGATTCATGGTGTGCTGGCAGCGGACCAGGAACAAAATTAAATATTGCTACGTGCAGAGACTTTTGCTTCAAGCTACACGGTCTTTGCTATAGCTCAGCCAAAATCTTTGCAGAGGTGTGGGATGAAATGAGGAGGAAAAGCCTGATTGAATCTAGACACACAATCATTTTACTTAAGTGCCTTTGAACACCCCGGCAGATCTTCGGGGAAGTTCAGGGATGTTGTTATGGGTCCTGGTAGTGTTTTGGGCTTTCTTAAGTCAATATATGTGCTGCACTACTGCCAGGGGATCAGGCTTTCTGCTGTCATTCCCCTGGTAGCACAGAGGAAAACAGATGGGCTGCTGGCTGAATAAATGAGTCCTCACTGCTGAGCTACTGACAGTGTCACTGATGCCCCTCAGGCATTAGGAACAAGCTTAACAGAAGTTAAGTGAAGCAGTTTTGGACGTGTTAAGCCACCTGTATGACCACTGTGTGCCTATGCTAAAGCTATTCTTTTTGTACAGACTGGCTCTCAAGGACCAAGCAGGGATGTCCAGGACCCCAGTGCCAGCACAATCCCTGTCACCCTGCCTCTGCCGTTCCATCCTTCCATTCCTGGAGGGAATGGCTCTGCCCTCAGAGCACAGGCAAATCTGCTTTGAACCCCGTACCTCCCCAAAATGCTTCTCCTGCCTGTCGTGCCTAGAGAGGCCCCAGCACCAAGCTTACAGCCACACCAATGTCTATGGGAGCAGAAGTGTGATTTAAACTGGGGTCTTACAGGTGGGCAGTAGAGACAGTGGGGGTTAGACACCAGCACATCTCCAGTGAGGAGGGTTCATCACAATGCAGAACAAGCTCCCACTGGCTCCAGGGCCGCTTCCCAGCCCCACAGTCTCACCTCTAGAACATCCATTTCAAAGGGATTTAGCTGAGAGCTTGCACAGCAGTTACCACCCATGGAACAAATTAGTCCTGCCAGGAAAACCTCTCCCATCTGGGGTTGGACGTATGTCTGACATGTACAGAGGGGGAAAAACCAACAACAGCGCACCGACACATGCCAGAGATGTTCATTGCCACTTTATGTAACAGACATAGATAACATTGCTGAAAACAAGAACCCTTCCCCTTATTTTTACATTCAGACAATCCATTCGAATGTTTAACAGCAGTAGGCACCATGTTGAACTTCTGAACTTGCTGCCCCAGCTGGTCTCACCTGAACAGCTAACAGGCTGACAGCTGGACCCAGAGCCTGCATCCCAGCTCTGCTGCTCTATTCTGTGCAACATGGCCTGGCCCCCAGTTCCCACAGCTCCAGTATGTCCTATGTGAAGTCCAGGTTCCCCACCATGGTAACACATGGCAGCACTGACCCAGTTGTGTTCTACTTAAATCCGAGCATCACTCCAGGAAAGCCTTTGGTATGAACCTACTGCTTCAGTGCACAGACCAGGGCCAGACACCTGTCCCAGCGGACCTCATGGCTACTCTTCCAGTGGAAGGGATCAGAATTTGCTTTAGGGTCTTTATACCCAGAGAGTGATGTATACAAAGAAAAGTTGTTCAGGCACATGCAAAGGAGCTTTTTTACCCCTAAAAAGAACCCCCATCAGCAGCCTATGATCCTTCTTGGCCCATCTTTTCTCAAGCCTATTGTTATGTTTCAGCCTCTGTTACATGATGGTCACTGCTTCAGGGGCAGTTGCTTGCAGCAACTGAGCAACACTGGGGTTCAGTCTATAAATAAATAATAGGTTTCCGTCCTGAGGAAGCTGCTAGAAAGTAACCTGGTATCACAACAAGGAACACACAAATCTTAAAAGTCAAGCGACAGTGAGCAGACTTTAGAATAAATTCCAACATATCTCTGATGCTGTGAGGAGAAATCCTTGTGGTTCAATTTTGTCACAGGATTCATAGCAGGATTTCATAGAGGAGCCAAATGAGCACACCAAGGCTATAGGAACAACAGGACCTCCCGCTTGCTGAGGTAAATCCAGACAGCAGCAAACCCCTAAGTGGTGCAAAGTGGGAGTCAGACCAGTGGGGCACCTTCCAGTTAACACCACAATATCCATTTCCCCTTTGGGTTATCCTTGGCCATTATGGTACAGACACTGGAGCTGTGAGTTTAAGCACTGAACAAAAGGAAGGGAAGGCAGATGCAGAGGGTGAGGACGGGGAGCAGCTTCATGAAGGGAAAGAAGAGGTGAATAATCTGGCCAAAAAAACAGAAAAATGCACTTTAGCCCTGCCAGAGTTTCTAAGACCCTCCTAAAAACTGTTGTGCCTTAAGAAATCCTGAGATTGGACAGTTTCCATACGATAGAGAGAGAAGAGCAAGTGAGATGCATTGTAACAGATTCAGGTGGGATCCATCTTCTTCCCGTGCACAGACAAGAGTAAGGGAGAGTTTGCTCGTTTTTCCTTAGTACATTGGGCAATGAGTGCTCTGTGCTGGTGGCACAACTGCACTGGCAGCTGGTTTCTCAAGGCATTGGATCACTCAGCAGAAGGAAGGAGCAAGCATGGGACAAAGAGGCAAAGCAGCCTACAGCATCAGCTGACCTCTCTTTCCTTCATTTTAGCTGAGTGATGACCTTTCTCGATGTAATACCTTGCCAACTGGTAAGATCATGGTCCCATTGGGGTCTTCCGGTGGAAGCATGGAGACACACATGTAACATACTCCTCCCATCCTTTCCCTGGCTCTTCCTGCAGCTCAGCTGTACAAGTATTTCCAAGTAAAATGCCAGGTTAGCTCTTGTGGCTCAAAGGTCTGAGCCACAGCAACCAGAAGGCATCCAATGGATGGGTTCTCCTGCTCTGTCAGTTGAAAGGGTTTTGTGAAATGAGACTTTTGCCCAACGTTCTTCTCACAGCGCCTGAAAGAAGTCCATGCTCGGTTCCTCCTTCCTGAATGGCAATGTCTATGCCTCCTCGCTGCCTCGCAGGTCTTGGAGCTCAGTCATGGCTTTGGCCGGCAGCTTCTTGCGGCGGAACACAGCTGCAATCTCCTCAAAAGACTTCCCTTTTGTCTCCGGTACTTTGAAGTATGCAAACAGAAGGAAGACCAGAAGCAGGGCTGCGAAGATCGCGAACACATACGGTCCACACAGATCCTGCAGTGGACAAAGTGAGAAGGGGGGACATCAACCACCAGCACCAAAGGGATGGCATCCCTGGGTGGCTGAGGTGGCCCTGGATGTGGAGGTGTGGGAGGCACATCCACATCCTTCTGGGTGCTGTTTGGTCAGAGGGGTTTCTTACCGCTATGTACTGGAAACACATTCCCACGATGAAGTTGCAGGCCCAGTTGCAGAAGCCAGCAACGGCGATGGCGGCGGGTCGCGGACCTTGGCTGAACAGTTCAGCTACGATAAACCAGGGAATGGGCCCGGGCCCAACTTCAAAGAAGATGACAAAGAGAAAGATGGCGACCATGCTGACATAGCTCATCCAGGCAAACTGGCTCTGCAAGAGGGTGCACTTGGTGTTATAGTCCCAACATGACTCTCATTAATTATCACTAATGACTTTAATTAGGCTTCTCTTTCAGAAATTTCTTTCTATTCAGACAAGTGGGGACTGGACATGAGTGATGAAAGCTCCAAACCCTCATGCTGCATGCTGGCTGGCCATTTGGTGCCAGTGCTGCCTGTTGCAGAGGGATGTCGGAGCTCACAGCTACCAGCTCAGCTGTACCTTCGAGCTTTCTCTTTGCCTGCAGTATGGCCAGGAGGATGCCAAATGGTTTCCTTTAATAAGCAGGGTGTTGGGTAAAAGAGGTTACCTCTTACTTGGTTTTACATCGTGGTAGGGACTTGCATCAGTGGTTTGGAATGACTCTGTGGGGACCCAGCTCCATCCTCTGCCCTGTGTCTCACAGCCTGACCCCTCTCCTGTGTGTCAGGAGAAATAATTTGTTCCTTTTTTATGACAAGATTCTAGTCCAGCATCTGTGTGCCAAGGCAAGGAGATGCAGGTTGAGGGTTTAGAACCCACACTGTACCTAGAGGTGTGTCCTGGGTTTTCACAGTGGGCATGGGATTGTGACATGGAAACAGGTGCTGGGTATGGAGCTGTAGTTGTCAGTGGGAACAGGTTGGGGTCAAGGCCCACTTTGTAGAAGCATTGGGCCATATCAGGGGCCAAGGAGTGCAGTGTCCTCAGACATAGCTGTAACCAAAGACGGCTCCAGCTATGGCCAATTTGAACTGTCCCTTATCAGGACAAAGTTTTTTCTGAACTTCTTTTTGATGAAAATGCAAAACATCCACTTTAAAGGGTAATTTATCTTCTCTTGTTTGCAAATCATAAAGAAAACATGAAGAGAAATACTTACCAGGAGCACTAGTCCGACTGTCATGGCCACAGCACTTACTAACATACCCATCAAACCAGCCATGAACAGGGACCTCCTGCCCGCCTTCTCCACTAGAAAGACCTGTAGGAACACATGCAGCACCTCAGTCTACAGCTCTGCCACTCTCAGAAAGTTCAGTTAGGGCCATTAGCAATGAGCAACCTGTTACCACTGCTGCACCACACTCCTGCACTTCTGGCTCTCATGGTAGAGATTTATGTGCTGGTTTCCAAGGGTCAGAAATGGTCCAAGGGTCAGGCAGCGGCTGTCAAGGAGCCTGACTGAGCAGCTGCCTTGCCAAGGGCAGGGAAAAACCATGCACACTCAGAGCTCATGCATTTCTAAGCTCCCAGGACTGTCCACCACTCACACATGTCTTGCTGTCTCTTTTTTTCCTCCAAAAGAATAAACTTACTAGGTCTGCAGTAGCTTGGAAGCAGCCTTCAAAACGCAGCATGATTCGAGGCACCCCATGAGTTTTGTTCCTGTTCTAGGCCAGGGATAGCTGTGTAGCAACTGGAGTTAGAGTTTTTCCACCAATGGCTTCCAGACTCCTTTTGCTTCCCTGGTAGACCCAAGGCTTAGCTTGCCCCTCCTTGGCTCCTCTTGGTGGAACTCCACAACTTTTGACATCTAAGTCTGTACCCATCAGTTCACTTAATGAGGAGACCTAGATAACGCCAGAGGACAGTGCATCTGGTCTGCCCTAAGATACTCTGCACAAGCCTCTGAGGCTGCCTACTCCTTCTTCTCTACTCAAAAGGACACCCTTGGCCTCAGCTCAGCCTTTCCTGCCATTACAGCAAATGATTTATGCATCTAAGAGACTGCTGGCGGCAGTTAATCCTGCTAATTCGTGAAGCTGCAAGAAGAGGACAAGTCTCTGCACTCCCTTTTCCCCTAGCCAGGGTCCACCCATCTTTCACTGCTTCTGCCTTTTGATCGGGGTCTGTCATTTATTGACAAATGTGGGTAATTTTTAAGTGTGGATGGCCATAAGAAGCAAAGAGTAAATGTCCTAGGCTGTACTGCAGTCAGAGTGGAGATAGAACTGCAGGAGACACTTCAGGCTGGAGAAATCCCCCTTCCTGCTGCACACCTCCCTGCCTGATTTCCCAATAAACATCATGTTTTCTCCTCTGTATGGGACTCATAGTGGACTTCACTCCCAGACCTCCTACCTCGTGTAGGCTGGACTAGGATCACTTGGAGCTGTGTATTCCTACCTCACAGCTAATCTTGCTTCACGGTGGGTAAAGATTCTTTGCTCTCTAAATCTTCTAGGAAGTGAGAGGGAAATGGGCTTGGCATTTCCTGATCTTCTGTTAATGGCCACATTAAAACACATCATTGCCTGCTGATACAAACTGTGTTAATTCTCTCAGGAGAGAGCCAAACAAAGGGGAAAGCATGTGAAAATGCAACCATTGTTTTATGGCAGCAGAGCTGTGGGCAGATACTCTGATGATAGGTGCCAGATTACTTTTATTACTGTGGAATAGCCTTTGGCTGTCACTTGTGCAGGTGCTATGTACATACAGAGAACAATTTGAAAGATAACAGGTTCTTGAGAGATTGTGAGCTGCTGCCTTCCCCATCCCAAACCCAATCCCTGTTCCACTCCCCAAGGGGAAGAGCACCTGTAGAATTCCAGTCCCAAAGGCTGGGGGGAAATGCTGAGCTACCAAAGCTTCCCTGAGAGTGGAGATGCTGTTTCCACCCCTGAGGCATCACTGTTAAATAGCAGCAGGCTCTATGTCAAGGCTTGGCTTTTCAAACACGACTTGCTCAAGGAATGATTTTCCTGTAAGGTGTGCAGAGTCATCCCAACAAACGTGCAAATCCCAGCCCCAGCTCCCGGATAAAACCATGTTCCAAAACCACACTGTAGCTTACATGTCTCTGTAGTCTGGCAGCAGAAATATTTACTTACAGAGATAACGGTGAAGACTGTGTTCACCACTCCAACACCAATGGTTGCATAAACTGGTTGGTCAACCCCAGCTCTCTCGAAAATGTTTGTTGAGTAGTAAAAGATCTATCAAAATACATTAAGATGAAGGATTAGGCAACAGTGCTGCTGAAACTTTTTGTTCTCTTGAAGGAAGAGTTGCACTTGTTTGGCTGAGATGTGGAGTAATTGAATTATGATTAGTTTTTCAGCTTTTAATGGCTTGTTACAATAATTAAAGCTGCAACTTTGAAAGGAGCCTGAGGGAGTTAAAAACCCCATTGAAATTTCCCTTCTGAGCTACTGCATTTGCACAGTTGAAACTGTTCTCTGCCATGTAGGACCGTGTTTAATCCAGAAAGTTATACTGCCAGCACCGAGTGCTGGAGACAGTAATATGCCCAAGCTTGGAAATATTCTCACGACATCAGAGTGATTCAAATATGTCCCTCCTCTCCAAGAACAAGGTGGTTCCTATCTGGTGGAAGTTCAGGGAAGGAGGTCAGTGGGTGGCTGACACTGTGGCTAGTGGATGGGACTGGGCTTGGTCTTGAGCTGAGGCAGGTGGGCTTTATGGGGTGCTCAACCTAGTGAGGGCGGGCATCCCTTTACATTGCTCTGCCTTGCATGCAGAAATGTTCTTAGCATTTTGAAAGCCAGTGGGACAGAGGCCTCAACCTTTGCAAAGTTGCCTCCAGACCTTCAAAAATGTGAGTGTTGGCTGCTTCTGAAAAGGAGAATTCATGCTCCTAGGTGTAAATGCATTCCAGGAGGTGCTGCAAAACCTGTTTAGCTAAAACCATCTGAAAGACAGTGGTGATATGGTTCTGGGGTGAGCAGGTAGTCATTAACAAGAGCAAACAGCTGACCAGCTCAGGTATGAGGAGGATCCCAGGAGAGCTCAGCATGGATCTGCCATGCCATCTGGTCTTGTGCTGAACTTCCTTGTCCCTTTATACCTTCCTGTCCTTGGGCAGCTCTGCCTCCAGCTCTGATGGTGGTGGCCAAGGAGCCTAACTCTAGTCACATTTTCTCTTCAACACTACATGGATTGGGTTGGAAAAGCAGTGCCTTTTCATGCTCTGTGGATTTCTTTAAAAGTAAATGTGTATAGAAGACTCACCGCATTGATTCCTGAGAACTGCTGAGATATCTGCACCATCAGTGCCACAATGACAGCCTGCTTGTACTTCGAAGAGGTGAAAAGCTGCTTTATGGAGACCTTCTTTTCACTGACAGCTTCTTGCTTTTCCTTTTCCATCTCAGCAATCTCTTTCATTGGGTCACAGTTTCCTCTGAGCCTTTTCAAACCTTAAAGAAGTAAAAAATGGTGAATCTTTTGTTTTCTATACGAGGTAGAGTAAGGACATGAATCTCTCAAGACAAAACTCAAGGTAGTCCAACCACATGGACAGGAGTGTCCAATTGCTCCCAAGATTCTGTGGCACACTGAGCCCCAACAGTGTGTGTGCTTGGCATGGGCAGCAGCACATGAGTTCTGCAAAATCTCTGAGACACCATGCTCCAGCCCCATCCCTCAGTGATATTTAGTCCCACGCAAATGTGTCTGAAATGGTTTGTGGTCCAGAGCTAATTTACACTTCAGCGGGTCAGAGCTCCTTGTCTAAGCTCCAGCTGTGTTCTACAGTTGACTGGTCTTATTCCTTGTAAGGATGGCTGGAACCAGCTAAGGAGGGTTATGATAGGTGTAGGAGCAGTTACAGTAAGCACTGTGGATTTGCTGTGCAGATGCAAATAGTAGCAGGTACAGAGAGAGATGAGCTCTCCCCCAGAGTTGTCATTTTTGTACCTGGTTGAAATCCCTTCTGACTGAATGGCGTTTGTGGGGGTGGCATCTGCTAGATGTGATCTCTGATGGAAAGGAGTCACATACTGAGGTTTACACTACCCACGGTGATGCAGAAGCAAGTGTCCCTTAGGCAGTCACTGTATACAAGCCTCCAAAATGACACCTGCAAATGTGCTGCGTGGGATGGAGCAACTACACCCAGTTACATGTTTGAGCCTTCAGCTGGGCTTTCCCTTCTCTGTGTCACACTATGTGCAGTGAAACCCAACTCCAGATGAGCCCTGAACGTGCACCTTACTTTTTTTAGCTTCCTCCACCTTTCCCAGTTTGATGTAAAGGTATCGGGGGCTCTCGGGACACAGCAATAGCAGGAAGAACTGCAGGAGGGCAGCCACACCGGACAGGCCGAGGAGCAGTGGCCACATTTCATCATTACCCAGGAGAAACTCTAATCCAAGGACCTGGAACAATTGAAGCATGAGTGAATGGCTTATTTTGCACCCTAGGAAAGGAAAGGGTTTGACATTATGGCATGTCCAAGTGACAGTGTGGAGGAACAGCATAAGCAAATACCAGTTCTCAGACTTAACCTCTTGATTTGTTTAGTTATGATGCACAGTTACGAGGAGGGAATGAACAGTTGGTGTAAAATGCTGTGAGTGAGACCTTAGCTTACAAGTGCTGTGGGACAAGCCTCTGCAAGCCCGTTCCTCACCCCAGGATGGACTTGTTCTTTCTTGGGATGTGCTACCAGGAGAAGACCCGTCCCTGTCCAGAATCACTGTACAAACAGCTCACCAAATACAGCCATGCCCAAGAAATATTTCTCCTCAGACCTTGCTCTCCTGGATTTTTAGTTTATGAGGTTTTATGGACACAGATCTTCCAACAAACTCCACATAGGTGCAGCTGGTTACATAGTTAGGGCTCCTGACATAGTGGGCAAAGCTGAGAGTAATGTCAGACTACCAGTTTCTCCGCTGAGGAATTTTCTGAGCACTGAATAACCGGATCCAGCCTGACTGATGAGATGTGTAGTGAGGGGGGAAATTGTTTGCAGAAATACTTTATACTTTATGGAAAGTCATGTCTATTAAGACACCTCTGACTCAAAGTAGCAGTTAACCTCACTAGAGCAGAGTGCTTCACACTGAGATTTGGGTTTGGGATGGAATGATGGGTGATATCCCAGCGTATCACTGGGCTGTCCCTAATCCCTGAAATACCCTCTCTGGAGTCCTTACTTGGCTGATGAGGATACCCGTGACGATAGCAAGCTGATGCAATGTTCCCAGTGCTCCTCGAAGGGCCGTGGGTGAGACTTCACTGACATACATGGGCACCAGTCCGGAGGAGAGTCCTGCACCAAGCACACACAGGTGTCACCTCTTCCTACACCACAGCTCAACAGCCAGCAGAAACCACGTCCCAAGTGGGCAAAAAGGACGTCAGAACTTGTGTGCTGAATCCCACATCCCAGCAAGTTCCTCACGCCTACACCTTGCAAAGGTGCTGGGATATCCCCAGAAGCCTTTACACTTGAACATGCACATCTGAGCAGAGAACAGAGATCATCTGCTGGAAGAGATTATCATGGAGCAAAGAGCTTTCTTAAAGCTTGCCTTGAACCTTCAGAGCTGGGTGTTGTATTTGCGTAACAGGGATAATGAGCTGTTACTCTCAGCTAATTCCAATGTAACCCCAAGTTATTTGCCTCCTATCTTACCCTCCTCTGTACAGTGCTCCTCTATTATCTGCTAGATAGCAGCAGGTTCCCTAGACAACAGTAAAGAGCACTGCTAATAAGACACTGGCACAACAGCCTTGAGGTGTAGAGGAGGGACCTGTGCCTTTCTAGGACACGAAACCAATATGGTACCAACCAATTTTATGATAGAGCCATCCCAGACACCTCTGGGAAAGATCCTGGATGGAGAATGACAGACACAGGGAGAAGAGGGAAACTCCCACCAGTGAAACCCATTCTGAACTATGGCAAAAAAGGTTAAAAGCTACACAAAACTCTTAACTGCAGCTGTGGAGCACACAACATCCACCAAGGGGCTGGTTTGTGGAGCTCGACCCTGCGTGGACTTACCGCAGTAGAGCCCTGTGACTGCTCTCCCAGCGATGATGAGCATGTGAGATGGCCCAAATTTTGCTAGTCCCATGAGCAGGTTCCCAACGATGGAGAGGATGTTCACCACCAGCATGGCTTTCACCCTGCAAGGCAGCAGCAGCACAGCTCGAGCCACCCCTCTCAGAGCCACACTCAGAGCTATTAAGTGACTGAATCAGCTATGCAGGGGGAAGCAATGATCATGGGCTCTGAAAAATATTGAGCAGGGGTGCAATCAAAGCACCTAAAAGTATGTCCTACACCCTAGCAAACATTGCTCAGGTGCCATCCTCTCCCTTCAATCATGGAGACAGAGGGGGCAATTCAGAAGTTAATCAGGGCTGCTCACCAGCTCCTTGCCTGAAGTGCTAAAAGGTGCAAAAAAGCGACTTCCTTGTAACTGAAGGTTTTAACAAGCCCGAGCTTTGTCATGGTTTCAGAGGTGGATTTGTTTGGGGTTGGGTCTTTTTTCACTAAGTTGGGGAAAACAAGGAAACAATTCTAGGGAAAAACTCGAACAAAAAGTCTTGGGCCGTGGCATGGGAGTCACAGCACAAGCTCCCCTCTCACCTCCCCAGCTGGTCGCCGATCCACCCCACGGTGAAGGAGGACAGCATGCCGCCGATGGCAAACACAGAGACTGAGAGAGACCAGTACATGGTGAGGACGTGTGAGGAGGTGACGAGGTCCTCGCTGGTGTCAGTTGGGGGTGTGAATGTCTCATCTGTGCCATCCCAAGGCTCTGTGTCAGGGACAGGGATGGTGCCACCCTCTGTGGAGGTGTTGGTGGCATGCCTGTCCAGAGGGGCAATGCCCAGCACGCGCCCATAGTGGGCTTCTATCACCTGTGATGGGGAAAGAGGAAAACAGTTGTCAGCTCAAATCTACAACCACCCCAAACCCCTGCTTTTGGGGTTTTATTCTGCCTCCAAAAATAAGCTTTTCATCACAGGCTCCATGGGGGTGAAATCATGGAATCCCCCACAGCTTTCCAGCCCCTGGACCCCAGCATGGAGGGATTATGAGGGCAGGCAGAGAGCATCCACAGACATCTAACACCACCTCCTCAGTATGGGATGAGTGGTGCCTGGATTTGGCACCCATGGGGAGTGGGGTCCTCATTGTTTTCTCACCCTGCTGCCATATCACAGGGACTTTGTGCTGTAGAAGACAGAGCCTTCCTGAGGGCTCCTGACAGGGACAAACCAGCCCTGGCTGCCCTGAAGCCCAGGTCCCTTGGCTGTGCATGGCCTGGTGGGGGGCGTCTTGTCTTACCTTCTGAGGGGCATTAATGACACCCAGGCTGTAGCCATACTGGAAGAAGCCCAACACTGCGGTGAAGACAGAGAGGACCAGCGTTCCCGTGAGGTGCTAGAGGACGAAGCACAGAACAACCTCACCCCACTGTCCCAGCCCTGCTCAAACCTGCAGGGCTGTACCCCAGCCCTGACTCAAGGCACCCCAGTGCCCAGCTGGCCAGGACAGTAGTGCTCAGGGATGCTGCAGCAGCTCCTGAAGGAGGAGGTGAAGCTTTTCTGGCTCCAAAGGAAAAGGGGGACAAAGAGCCATCGGTGCTAGGGCTCTTCCTGCTGCGGTGCCCATCCTTGCACAGGAACTCTGCAGCAGCAGCAGCAATATGCACTGCCCATCGCCATCCCATGGCAGAAGTGCAGCAGCTAGGCAAAAGCTTGACCCAAATGGTGTTTTCCAGCAATGCTGTTCCAAGAACTGCTTCCTTCCATGGCAGTTAAAATTGTCCAACAAGTTCTTAAAAGTAAAGAATAATCCCTTGACCCCTTTGTCCCCCTACTGTCAGTATTCAGGCATTTAGGGGAGGGGGTTTATAATTCATTCTGGTTGGTTTTGGTGTTGGCATGCAATAAATGCCATTTCTCAGTGCTGGGCTCCTGCAGAAATTCTAGTGCAAAACCACCACCGAGCCATGGTTACCTTCTCCGCTTGCATTTTGCTCTTCTTGTCCATCCTCCAGCTCCGTTGTTTGCCCTCCTGGGAGTTGTCACTGTCCTGGGCTGCACAGTGAGGTGGGAGCTTGGGCAGGGTAGAAGGGACAGCAGGGCTGGGATGAAGGCAGCAAAACAAGCTGGTGCTGTGAGAGATGGGACTATATCAACTCTGGAGTTAATGAGAAACCCAAGCCCTTCCACGCGTTATTTGGCCACCGCTCAGCTCAGAACAGCCACCACCAATCCCTGAAGCAACGGGAGACCTGCAAAGCCAATGCTCCAATGATCAATGAAACTGATCCAGCTGAAAGATTGGGTTGGGGCTGTCCCTCAGTTGACACGAGAGGGGTTGGGTACATGCACCAACCTGTGAGGTGTTCAATACCTGTCTTGGCTTCTTTGTTTGGTGTGTGGGCTGCATTACAAGCCTCCTGCTGAACTAGTGAGAAAAGACCTGTCCCACGTGTGTGGAAAAGAAGCTAGAAAATGACTAAGAGTGGTTTATTTTAGCTAGCACTTGGCATCTGCTTGCAAACATATTTATGTGTGTATCTCACAAACACAGCCAAACAGACATAAAGACAGATGTACCTGGGTCTCAAATACACCTGCAGCCCCTCGGCACAGAGCTGCAGTGCTCCATACCGGCATGCACGCATCCTGCGCAGTCACAGGAGCCAGCAGCATGTAGATGTGGAGGTAGAAACCCCCCCAGAGCATTACAGAAAGCCCAGAGCCTGGTGCAGCCTGAGCCTTTCAGCACCACCAGCTGATGGCTGCACCGTCAGCTCTCGCTGATGCCAGCAAATACTGCCTGTGTGATCAGTACTGATGGTGCCAACCTCCATGGCCCTTTGGCTTGCTTGGCCCTCACTCCTGGACTTTGCACATCTGCAGAAGCTGCCCCGAGCTGCTTTTGCTCAGTTTTCCCTGGCCTTGATGCTTTCAGCGAAAGGAGCTGCAGGGCTAAGGTGGATGGTGGCATCCCGAGCAGAACCGGCAAAGTCTGAATGAGTCAAGGAGGTGATTAGCGCTGATTAATGCCATTCCGGTCCTGATAAGCCCCTGATGGGTCAGCAGTCAAGCTGGGGAATGCTCTCAGTCAGCCAGGCTTCACATGGGCATAGAATGTGCTCTCTACAGAGGAAGGAAAAGAACCCAAAGATCAGGGGAAGACCACTAATCTTTGCACTGGTCTCTTCCAGGGAAGTAAAACTTTAACTAGGGGAGAAAAGTTCATGGCATTAATGCAGGTGTTGATTCCAGCCAAAGTACCTGCACTCCCCTCTTGGGCTGCTGTAGCTGCAAGCTGGAAGACCCAGAGGCTGAGCTTTTTGAAGCTTTCCTCAATATTTGTTCTTCCAGGTGAGATCTTTGCCCACCGTGTTTGTTCGCTCACGGTGTGTGTGGATACTCGGGCATTTACAAGCTCCAATTCTTTGCACTGGGGTTAAATGCCTCCACGCTGGGGGCTGGCAGGATGAGACAATTAACGGGCTGCTTGAATTTGGCTTGGAAAATAAACCTGGAAAAAAAGCTCTGACCCAAACTTGGGCACTGGGAAACTCCTGGCCAGGGTCCATATCCACCTCCAGCATCCCCATCCCTTCATGGATGCCTGGCTGAGGGAGGAGGTGTTTTCCCCCACTCAGCCACGCTTACTCATCCCAGTTTACCTGAGGCAGTTTAAGGAGACAAAGGCCATCTCCATGGAAGGAATGGTCTTCCCATGGCTTTAGCCTGCTGTGTCCTCCTTGCTGCTTCTTACAGAGCACAAGCCTCCCTTTTTCTGGCTCCTGAGGAGAGTGTGCAGAGTGGCTAGGGCAGTGGTGGCAGCTTCTGTGGAAACCTTGGAGTCCAAAGGCTGGAAGCCCCACAGCCACCAGCAGCCCTCAGCCAGGTCTGCTGGCAAACAGTCTGAAGTTATCCTGGGACTCTGCCCCTCTAATCTTCCCGCTGGGGTGGATGCCATGAGCTGATGCCCAGGACTGCCTGGCTTGTGTAGAGTCCCCAGCTAAAGCCAAAGCCTCATCCTCAAGCAGTTTAATCACATATTTAGCTTTCACAGTGACAGATTCAAGACCCCCGTTTTTCTGACCAGGGGGTCTGGGTGTGGATGTGCAGATGAGCAGAGACCAGCTGGAAGGTGGCCTGAGGCTGAGGGATGTGTTAATCTGCCTTCTAACGCTGTGTGATAACAGCAATGGATTGAAGTTTATGGTTGGGCAGGATCTGAACAATTAACCAGGCAGTTACATCACAGAAAGGAATGTAAAGATTCCAGGACAGTGAAGTTTTCCCTGCACATGCATTTCCCTGCCCTTAGGTCATTCAGAGGCAGCTCTGATGGCGAGGGGGGAAAAAAATAAAAGGAAAACCCCCAGGAAGTCACCAACTGAAACAAGAAGAAAACAGGCTGATCCAGACCATAAGGGTTTGGCCTTCCAGGGTGATGAGCACAAGAACAACACGCTGGATGTGCATTTGCCCTTTCTCTGTGCACAGCAGCCAGGGAATGGTGCTTCAGCCTCACGTGAGACAGTAGAGTTGGAGAATTCATTATAGTTGTGATGATTCTGCTGCGTTGGCCTTGTTCCCTTCCAGTAAAAACTAGTGGCATTAAAAGAGGGGGGTTTAATGGGGCCCTTCCCACCAACCCAGCTCTGGGTGCTGCAGAATCTCCTGGAGAAGAAAAAATTGGGAAGCAAACACAGCAAACCTCTTGTGCAGTGGGTTGCAACAGCTCTGCAACAGTACAGAGCAGCGAGAGATGCTGCAGGGACATAGTTACTGCTGAGAACATCTCTGCCGGGTCTCCTCAGAGGAGCTGTAACCCAGACGGGCGAGTTATTCTGGGCACAGGTAGGGTGTGGAGGTGATCCCACACCTTTAGGAAGAGGCAGATTCAGTTCCCCACTGCTGCTCACTGCCAGTGATGCTCATGTTGTCTCCAGTTGTGCGAACTGTTGCACAAACAGTAAAAGACTCACGTGGGATCCAGTTGAGACAATGAACTACTGTATGACAACTTCAAACATTCCCAGGAACCAGCCCAGCTCTGGGATCACCTTGAGTATCCATTTTCTGTCCCAAAATGCGGAATATGATCAACCCCAAAACCATCTCACAACAAGAAAAATGCCATTTCATAATCAAACAGGTTTGAAACCAATCGGTTCCCACAAGTAGCTGCTACAGCCTGACCTCTGAGCATCCTTTACCTTGGGATCAGCATCTCCCCGGAGTCTGCAGCGTGCTGGGGGTAACTGGTGGCCTTGCATGGCCTCACACCAGCTCTCAGGGCTTTTCTTCTGTTTATCACGGAGGGCACAACTCGTCCCTGAAGTCCACAGAATACTGCACAGCAACTCTGTAAATAATTGAAACTGCAAGAGACTCGAGTGCCTCCTGCATGCACAGACATTATTTCTCCTTTCCTCCTGAGCGCTGCCCAGCCGAACAAAGAAGTTTCCTTTCCAGGGAAGAAAATTCCCCAAACCAGGGTCTTAAAAGCAGCTCCAGGTTTTATTTCTTTAAGGACTATAATTAAGCACTTTCTGACAGCACCGATCCACCACAAACCTGTTGCACTTATACCAAGAGACAAGCAAATCAAAGCTGGCAGTGTTGGAAGGGGAAAGCAGCTCTGCAGTGTAATGGGTTATAATATTACCCCTCTATAATATAATGGTTTCATAGAAGAGAAGTTGTCAGGTGGTGATGGGCCATTGAGCACCATCCCTTGGCCGGTGCTCGCTGCTACGCATCACAAGGGACACCTGCTCTGTCCCCTGCACTCAACCTGCCCCAAACCGCTGGTTCCCAGAGATCTCCAGTCAAAGCAGCCCTGAAAAACCACTTTACCTCCAAGACCTGCTAATGGTCGACAGCCTTTTATCTACCAAAACATAAGGGCTTCATGTTGAGGGTTCATGTTTTATTGTGGTTGGCACTGGAAATGTGTTTGCTCTGTGGTGTGCCCATACACACCGACCGGGCAGAAAGGCTGCAGTCAGCACTGGTTTCTCAGGATTTTTGTTTCAAGTGACTCAAAGATTTTAAAAAAAACCACATTCACAAAATATCTTCTGTTTAAACAAAATCCCCTCTTATTTCAACACTGTACCCAACACCGCGTGATAGAACAAAGTAAAGAATCACAAGCTGTGTGTTCGAGGGGGACAAAAAAAAAGCCACCCCAAAGCAGTTACTGGTTTGCAACGAAATAAAGAGCTCGGGGCTTTATTTTATTTGTATTTCAACCACAGTGGAAATATAAAGAGCTGGTGGCAATCTGTGTCGTGATGGGACTTGTATGGGGTTTTAATTCCACTACTGTAGTCTGATGACTGTCCCTACACTGGCAGGGTGCTCACCCAGGCTGCACTGTCCCAGCAAGAGGGCTCCCAGCGCACAGTGGGGAGAAGAAGAAGCCCACAAAGCAGCCCTTGTCCTTCTCCTCTGTGCCCTGCTGTGAGTCCCACTACAGGCAATCTCTGCCGGTACCAAACCGTGATGCTCTCTGCTCACAGGATGCTTTGGGTGAGGGTGGCCCAACCCATCCCCACCACCCCACCCCATCTCTTACCCTCCATAAAGATTCAAGTTTGACCAAGTCCTGTTGATTTAATCATTTTTTAATAAAGCCATCATTACTGAGTACACCAAGATTGCCAGTTAAGCTCTCTATATGTCGCTGGAGGTAACAGCGCTGTGATCGACAGCGGAATGGAAAAGCCAAAAAAATAAAAGGAAGAAAGAAACCAACCAAAAAAAAAACCACCCAACCCCACCCCAAACCCCAAAGAAACAAACCCCAACGGAAACGAGGTAGGTTAAAACCAGCAACACAGACCTTGTTATGCGACACCCCAACACCACAGGCAGCCATGCTTGCAGCTACTGAGAAAGAAAACCCCAGATACGCACCGAGAAACGGAACTCAACTGAGCAGAGTTTCTAAGGACACAATTCAACCCGAACTAAACACACACACACGGTTCGGCACAGATGTTCTCTTTCACTGTATGGTGGGCAATTCCTAGGGAGCGGATGGGGGTGGGAAACGAGGAGAGATTCAGACCCTCGGCCGAAGAAACCACACACATATATATTTTTTAAGCTCTTTACAAGCCCAATCTAGCAGTGCAGGGGACGGGCAGCTCGTTTCACAGTCCACATCCCCACGGCTCCGGGCTTGAGAGGAAACAAGGGCACATAGCCGGCGCCGGCTTTGGTGTTGGGGTCTGGTGCCCGCAGCATCCCGGGAGCTATCTGCGGCCGTAACTCCCACCCTGGGGGTGAGCACAGGGCTCTTGCGACTGCTCCGCTCTGCTCCTCTGACACCCTGTCCTGGCACCTGTGGCCAAGCCCCGGGGGCGGGTGGATGGGCACCTCCCGAGCAACAACAGACGGCACCTCTGTCCCTATCAAGACACACCACTATGTGAAGATCCATATAGAAATATGGATTGACAGACTTGACAGAAATGGTAGCTGATTTTTATTAGTCTAAGGCTAGTAGTTTAGCCATTTAAAATCCATTTCCCAAAAGAGGGGAAAAAAAACCCTATTATTTTCTCTCTTTTAAAAATCCGTTAAGCCGTTGCTGCCAAAAGCAACATGTAAATGTTGGTGAAGGCAAAAGATTCCTAAAATTATCCAGCTATATGGTTATGGCCTTCATCACAAAGATAAAAGGTACATTTATTGTGCTGTCTCTCACCAGATTTAATTGGTAACTTTACAACAGACTATATATTTGATGCTAGCAGGCAGACAGAATTAAAAACAGACTGTTGGACACTGTTTCTTTCCCCATTCTTAACAAATTAGGGGACAGAGAAAAAAAGTAAATTAAAAATATAAAATAAAATAAAGGAACTCATAAACCACTATAACACAGCGTAATCAGGAGACCTCGGGGGGGTCCAAGCGCGAAAGTCCATCCCTGCCCGCAGCCCCCACCCTGGGTCTGACGAAGCTGGGGCGGTGGCGTTCCTCAGGGCCCTCCACATCTGCCTCTACAGTGTTAGTCCACGTGTTTAATGTCCTTTAAATTAGAAATAATGCCATGGCGATGAGTGCCAAGTGCTCCTCTGTTACCAGTTCATCATGGAGTTTCTGTTGAGGGTCATGAAAAACACTTGGCTGCTTCCTCCGGATCTCACGGATGCAAAAAATACCTGTTTGGAAGCAAAAAAAACCCCAAACTTAATGATTTTTATTACTACAAGAGGAAGTCTGTCAATTAGCTAGGTGAGCTAGGAAAGCAGAAGCTGCCCCACACCTCCCAGCTCCTCTTCTCCAGCTGACAGCAGAAATGCTATGTGGATCCACTGCCTGGTTCTCAGTTTTCTGGAGCTCACTCATGCCAACCCAGGCCAAATCAAACCACTTATTAGTAAACACGGTAATAGAAGCCTCCCTCGCTGAGGAAAGCAAAGTTTGGAGGGCCTTAAAAACACCAAGTTTATCACATTTTGCTGCCACAACAGCATTTCTTATGCAATATTAATGGGGCTGCTGTCTGCGCTTTGGGTCTCGCTAAATGTTAACCACTTGGGTCGATATCTGCCTCCAGTTTCTTTGGAAAAGTCAGCCCAGGGATTTCAGCTATTCCTGAAGGTAAAACTTGGGAAAGCTTCAGTTTTAAAGCAGACAGACTGTGTGAAGAACAGGACTGGTGCTTCTGTCAGGATCCAGCAGCATTTGGCCCCAACGGAAGCCTTCAAAATTGTAAGTTCCAGTTGCAAACACTGACTGGGACAACAAGAAGTCCTTTTAAAGCTCCAAGTCACTCCCTTTTCACAGGATTTTAATCGTTAACCAAATCTTCAGAAAAACACCTCATCCCAGTGTTTCAAACCCACCAGTGGTCACCTGATGGCACTATTTTAGAAGGATCAAAGTGGGATTTTTTTCCAGTTTTCTTAGAATGGGGAAAAAAAAACCCAACCCAATCCAATCGGAGCAACGTAGAAAAAAACCTTTCCAAAAGGAAAACCCAGTCTGAGCCCTGCAAAGTCAAGGACTCAAAACTTAGGGACAAAAGCAAACCAGGGGTATTTGGGCAACTTAAAATTCAGGTCTGTGGGCTGCTTCCCATAGCACATTCCATTGCAAGGGTCAGGGACATTTTTCCTCCAGCCTAACTTCAAGCAATAGGGAGGACAATGCTCAACTGCTGAGCAGCTGCTCACTGAACTGGCTGTGTCCTCAGACCTTATTTACTGCACATCACTAAACCCTGCTCTCAGGACACAGCGGTTTCTTCATGTGATTTGTGATCGTGCTCATCACGAAAGGACTCCCTGCTGCCTTGTCCTGACTTAACTTCATGAAGCCTTGTGAGATGAGGAAATACCAACAGCAGAAACAGACCTCGGCATTCACCTGTCTCTTCCATGCCAATGCTCCTTCCCCTCCAGCCATTCCTCCTTCCCTCTGTCCTTGCACCCCTTGCCAACACCTACAGCAGGGGTTACTGACATGGACAGCTGCACTCTCCATGCAACTGGGGAACCTCCAGAGCAGCAGCTATCACTGCTGTCCACATAAGGCTCCATGGAGAACGTAGTTCCATCTAAAACTGACATCAAAAGGTTCCTTCTCCAGAGCCCAAATCAGGGTCGCTCACAGCTGACATTTCTGAACTTCAGGAGAGTTCACCCGGCAGCCTCAGCAATTAACACTGGGAACCAAAACTTGGAGCAAAGTCACGCCAAGACAATGCAGACCTGAGCCAGAGGCTGGAAGGCATCTTGCACATCTCCCCACCACAGGCTGAGGTCTGCATCTGATGGAAAGAATTAATGGGGGGGTGGGTTTATGGGCCCCAGTTATTAAACTGGACCTTCAAATGAATTATTAGCCTCAAGATAAACCAGATTTCAAGTCTAGAAGTAGCTTGCTGCTTAAACCATGGACACAAGCTTCGAAGTGGACTTACCTTATCATTCCTTTCACACAGAAACTTTAACCTTTGAGCTCGCTTGTGCATAAATACTCCATCCAAATGTCCTGTCTCCACCGACCGGATCTCAATAGCTTTCTCTCCCCAGCCCATTATTTGATTGGAATGAATGTAGGCTGTCAAAAGGAAGCGTTGAGCAGGTGTTACAACGTGTGTTGAGCTCAACATTACACAACGGGCAGAACAGCTCGTGCCAGCTGTTACTCAGAGCCTGAGCAGAGCTCCTGTCTGCCCACAGGGACAGCAGCACTTCCACTTTACATTTGTCACCCAGAAATTGCTGACCATTTAAACAGCAGCAGTATCACTTCTTCCAGCTTCCATGGGTGGAAGGTGGGCAGTGCCTTTCCTCCATGGGTCAGGGAGCTGAGCAATAGCTCATCCAGAGGAGCACCCAAAGCGCCACACCTAGTTCCTTTTGCATTCAAGACATCATCCCACCAGTGCAATGGCTGATACTATCTTATACTCAACCATCAAGAAGTCACTTGCTTTTACTATGGAGGGCCAAACAGTAGGAATTCAGCAGTTGCATCTCCTGTCTGGCCGAAAGAAATCTGCTTTGATAAACAAAAGCCCACATAACTCCATCTCAGCAGACAAGGCTCCAGGGGGACCTTACAGCTGCCTTCCAATACCTGAAGGGAACTTACAGGAAGGTTGGAGAGGGACTTTTCACAGGGGGATCTAGTGACAGGGTGAGGAGAAGTGGTTTTAAACTAAAGGAGCTTAGACTAGATCTTAGGAAGAAGCTCTTCAGTGCAAGGGTGGAAAGACTCTGAAATGGATTGTGTGGAGAGGTTGTGGCTGCCCTCTCCCTAGAGGGGTTCAAGGCCAGGTTGGATGGGGCCTTGAATAACCAAGTCCAGCTGAAAGGTGCCACTGCCCGTGGCAGGGAGGATGGAGTAGACGACCTTTAAGGTCCCTTCCAACTTCAGCAATTCTGTGAGCCTATGGTTTTACCTGACACTTGTATTTTAAGCAGGAATGAAGGAAGGGTTGACCTACCCACAGAAGTAGGCATTTCTCCCCACTGGAGCACCACATCCTTAGTTATCCGTCCATAGGTGTTCACATACACGCCCTCGTCCTCATAGCACACGAGCATCTCCATCCCGTCTGTTTTAGGCAGGATGACAATGGCGTGAGGAGTAATATTGCCCTGAATCTGCAGTTAAAATAAACCCTGAAAGTCAGAACCACATCGGATGGAAGAAGAGGCAGGGGGAAGGGAGCAGAGCCATAGAAAAAGAAACCCCCAAACCAACCAAAGAACAAACTGTTCCGTTCATGGAACAGTTAGTGACTTCCAGAGGCAAGTGTGAAGGGGAATGCACTGTTCACCCTACCATGAGAACTTCAAGGATAAGCAAGCTCAACAATTACAGAGACAACACAACATACATGCCCCCAAGACTGATGGCTGACACGTGGCTGTAGCACAAATAGGTGACTGCTGTCTTGATGAAACCACCTCCCATTAAAATGAAGACAAACACACAGAGAATGTACAGGCAGGGAACATTCCCATTTTCTAACTATCAGTCTCTAGCTCCAAGGGCAACTGCGGGGATGTTCCACCTACGTCTGTCCTTCCAGAGCTAAGACAACATAGAAACATCCCGGACTGCCCCAGTATTTGTCCCTGTGCTTCTTGCCAGCACTCACCATGGAGATTCTGCTGCTCAAAGCACACTTAGCAGTTCCCGGATCTGCTTGAGCCAACAGCATGGATGGAGCTCAAATGAGCCACCAAGAAAATCCTCAGCCACGCTAACTTTTGTTGCACTGATTTCCTCTTGAAATAGCAGATGGACTTTAGAGGGGTCCTGCTGTCTGGGGTCTGGGGGTTTTGAGCAGCAGGATTACTTTAGATTTGGGCTAGCCTAGTCCTGTAACCTTCACTCGGGCAAATTGCGCTGCCTCAGCAGGAACAAGCATTGCTGAGGGTATCTGGGACAGTGCACTGGGCATCCAGCTCTTGGTGGTCTGTGTTACCCAACACCCAAGAACCTGGTTTCATGGTATCTTCCCCTTCAGAGAGCTCCATGCAGTACAGACAGACTGCCCCTTCTGTGGGACATGGCAACCTCAGACCTCGGGCGCAAGGACAGGAATAGCCTGTGTGAACAATGAACATGAAGTACGTGATACTTGGAGTTCTCTAAGTATCAGTGACGATGCCACTGGAGAAAGTCATGCCCATGGCACGATGTCCCTTGACTGATGAGCACTTCTGAGCCACCAAGGGCCTGCGCAGACCTTGCTGCTGACCTGCATTAGCCATGCAGCAGCGCTGCTCCATGTACTCACGTGAGATGGAATATAGATATCGTAGGAGTTCCCAGAATCTACATCAATCACGTGGAAACCAGTGTGTGATCCAAAGATAACCTTGAGTCTCTGACCCTCTTCTACAGTGAGATCCACAAGCAACGGCTTGTGCTGGAGATCTGCAAAAGACTTTAATAATCCCCTCAGTGAGCATCACGGAAAACCCACAAATCCTCACAGCAGCAGCCCGATACCCTGATGGGGCTGTGAAACTGTAGTCATTTGACTGTCTCCTACAGGGTATGCTCTTATTTATAGTCCTGTCTCTCTATTCCTACCTCAGATCCCTCACAGGCTATTAACCCTTGCTTTAGCCATCGCAGCAGATCAGAGTTCCCTCATACCCAAGTCTTTTTCCCCAGGAGCCCAAGGCCACCCTGAGTGTCTAAAGGAAGGCGTTTGCTCAGTTTTACAGGAGCACATGCACAGCCAGCACACGGGGACCCCAATGCTGCTCCAGGTGACATGAGCACAGTCTGCAGAGCTGTGACCACCCACCTCTCCTCTCAGCAGAGATCGCTGCTCTGGTTTGGGCAGCTGAAATGAGTCAGGTCAGCGAAGACTCACGCTGCTCTGTTCACTCTAACCTGTTGGGTGCAGGCTGGGACCAGCTTCCTGGCACCAACAGATCCAGAACAGAGCATCTCTGCATGGCTTAGGTCCTCAGCAGGAGGGTGAAACACACCCAGGGACAGAAAACTGCTCCTGACTCTCTTAAGCATGGACCACTCTCACTCTGGCAGGGAGAATCAGTGGGTGGTATCTCCCACTCTCCCAACAGATCCCTGCTGACATACAAGGTAAGGAAAGGATGCTCAGCACCTCCAGCCTAGAGAAGCAGCACCAGAAGCACTCACTAGCATCCTCCCGGGAGCCTGCAGAGGTTGTTGTAATGCTGCTGAGCTCTCCATGTCACTTGAGCCCATTTAGTCTGGCTTTTGTTCAGCAAAATAAAATGTGACTTAATACTAAATAAGCCTATTTGTGCTGGAAGGATGCACGATGAGATTAGTCAGCAGGAACTTCTCCAGAAGGCATTGCCCTGTGACTTTTCTCTGCACAGAGCTTAGGATGAAAAATGCTTTAAAGGACAAAGTACAAACTAACTCGTTGTCAGGTAACAGAGGAGAAAGTCTCACTGAAGGAAACGGAGGTGGATGAAAAGGGAGAGAAGAAGGGAAAGAGTGGGTCATTCTCCTGGTCATTCTGCCTTGAAACAGAATCTGCATTGCAGAAGGGGAGAAGACCTTGGAGAATTAAAATGGAGAAGAATGCCGAAGTGTTAGTCAGGAGTTATGATAACCCACCCAAAACTCCAACTCGGGTTTACTTATGGGCAGTGTTCTGCAAATTTCCCAAGCAAAGCCTTGCATAAGTGAACATTAGGAGTAGACGACCTTTAAGGTCCGTGTATCCCATCTCTTCAGCCAGAACACATCCCATCTTTTCAACTAGAACACATCCTGTCCTATCTCCAATGCCTGCCAGGCATCCAGGAACTCAGCCATGTAAGCCAGAAGCTTGTCTGCTCTGCCCAGTACCGAGTCTTTCCAGTGACAGGGTGTATCTGCTTGACAGCTAAACGTACCTTAAATGCCATAAACTTGTGATATGGTTTAGGAGCCCAAGCGTAGATCTCCACAGCATTCTTTAAGGCAATCACCAAGAACTTGATTCTTTCATATTTCACTAAAAAAGAGAGAAAACCAAGCTTAAACCCACTCAATTCCTTTCCAACGAGACTGAGCAGCTCAACTCCAGCTTCTCACAACATGTCCTCACTTCGTGAAGTGTTACTCTAACACGCAGAGATCAATTCCAAATTTATTTGTGGCTATGGTCTACCCACACTTTTAAGAGAAACGGCCGGGTCTAAGAGTAGAGAACAGAACCCCTTCTCTTCCAACTTTTTATCCAGAGAGGCTGCTCACCAACTTTGTAGTGGATGCATCCCTCCAGGTCCCCAACGGTGATCCAGCCCTGCTTCTTCTCCACTTCAGGGTCGTTGTGTAAAATCCTGTTTCTCAGCCAGGACAGATAGTAGACACGCAGCTTGTTCTTCTTTCCTGTTGGCCAAGGAAACTTCCCCATCAGAGCAGAGAATTTCAGGGCACCTTAGGTTTCAGAGCTTATTTTCCCCTCACATGATGATAACGTTCGAAGTTCACGTCAGGATGAAGTTGAGAATACTAATTTAGTTGTTTGGGCTTTTTTCATAGAGAAAAAAGTATGGAAAGCAGAATCTGGACCTCTGTCTTCCAGGCTGCAGGTGGATACTAGAAGAACTGGGCACTTGCTTCCCACATGCTAGAAATGTCCCTTTACCTATAAATCAGTGCTCATGGAAAGATAGCTGGGCACACTGAGGCCATGAACCAGCTCTCTTACAGGCCAGGGCTCATCCAACTGCTCAACTATCTGATTTCTTTCCTCACTTCTCCTTCAAATAACATTCATTCCATCCAGAGCTGAGCCGTGAGCTCCTCAGTCTGTGACAGGCACTGGTATTTACTGACAAGCCCAGTGCTGCTGGGCTCTGCAGTGCTGATGAGCTGCCAAAACTCTGCACGCCTGCCTGCTCCTGGATGGCTGCGATCTGTCTGCAGACCTCCCTGCAGCTGCAAACCCCCCACCACAGAGACAGGACACAGCCTGATGGGAGAAGATCCAAACCATAAACCGTGGACTCTGTCTGCTTAAGGGTTTCTACAAGTCTCAAGGGGTCACTCAGCAATGCCTCTGGGGATGGTGCTTCCTGAGGGCAGCTCCCCCTCACTCCTTTTCCAGCTGCACCAAACCTAAATTCCTACAGCTGTATACCAAACCCACACAACTCTGTGTGAGATAAAGGATGGAGCAGCAGTCCTGAAGAGCTCTAGCTTGTTGGTGTCAATGGCTCAACGTCCCAGAGGAGACCACTAAAGAGCAGTGTTCCTCGGGGGTTGGTCCTGGCTCTTGGTGCTGTTCAGAACTTCTGCCAGAGTGGGCAAGGAACTGACAGTGGGACCGAGGGCTCCCTAAGCAAGTTTGTGATAACACCAAGCTGAGTGGCGAGGTTGACACACTGGAGGGAAGGGATGGCATCCAAGGAGACCCTGACACACTCGAGAGATGGGATGACGTGAAGCTCATGGAGTTCAACAAGGCCAAGTGCAAGGTGCTGTACATGGGGTGAGGTAACCCCAAGCACCAGTACAGGTTGTGAGCTTCCCTCTGACACCACTGGACTGGTTTTGCCTGAGCTGCGACCATTCAGAGCATAGAGCCAAGAAGGTGAGAGCATGAGGGGTGTACCTGATATTGTCACGAGGACATTAAGGCCCTCAAGTACATCCATCTGTTGAAATCGTCGTCTGTTGATGAGGTTGTAGACCTTCCCTTGCCCGCTTCGATCCAGCAGCATCAGGCCATTTTCTGTGCCCACCAGCAGATTCACACCTGAAGAGGAGACAGCAATGGGCACCAGGAGCTATGGCTGCTCCGGAGGACAACACTCTTGGCTCATCCCTGCTACCACTGTGAGAGTGCCTGATCCCAGCTAAGGCTGAGACCTTCCCAGGAACACGAAGGGTTGCTCTTACAGTGCAGGGACTCAGTTCTGTGATGACAGATTCACATTTCATCCCCAGCCACACGTTCTGGTGAGCTCTGCCCAAGGCTTACCCCATAAAGCAGCACAGAGTATCTCCGAGTTGAAGCGCTTCTTGTATTTCCGGATCTCTGGGGTGTCGCTGTGGGGACGGATGTTGGTGGGGTTGACGTTCACCACTGAGATCTTCCGGGCTTCATTCAGCTTGGCCTGCTCCTGCCTGAGCAGCTCACTGGTGAACAGGGCTTGCAAGGAAACACAAGAGAAGTGTGGATGGATTAACTCTCTGTCACAGTACCTGGTTTATCGCCTGGAGGGGGAGTCACCACTGTTACCAGCTGCTACCTTGGAGCAGGATCCTTGGGATTTTCTGACCAACATTAAACCCATCAGCAGGCGATGTCCCCAGACCTCCAGCCCTGCCTACTGACCTGCCCAGCACTATTTGCTGCCCGCCTGCCCTGAGCCAGGCGTTTCCAATGAAGTCAGAGCTTTTTGGAGCAATTATCCCTTCCCAGTTCTGCCAGGAGTATTCCTCTTGGTTGCCCAGGCAGGTGGGAGGTGGATTTCTGCTGCCCCCTGTTTTCACTCAGACATTTGTGGTGGCTTTTCACTGGGGGGCAAAGAATTGGATGGGAACTAGAGAGCACAAGGCTGCAGACACAAACGCTGTCTGGACAAGTGAAACGTCAGAAAGCCTCAGCGGGGTTATTCAGCCTCTGCAACCTAATTTCCACAAGGCCTTCCCCTGTCAAACTGACCACACTGCCTCCTACCAGTAGCAGATGATTCTTCATCCTCATCTTCATCTTCATCAGTAGGTGAGGTCTGATACACTCTGGTGTCCACAAAGGGGGTGAAAGAGGCTTTGGTGCTACTCCCCATACCATACTGGAAAACAAACAGTAAAGAACGAGCTCAGAGCACAGAACCAGCAGCAATCGTGGGCACATGGCTATGACTTTCTAATGAGCAGACACACTGCCTGTCCCTGTGGTGCCATTTTTGAGCCCTCTACAAACATCTGCTCCTCCTCCCCCTTAATTAATCAGGAAAAACCATGAAGTTGTATTTCTGATCGTCCACAAGCAATGGAAAACGAGATGAGCAGGCTCTGCTCTTGTCTTGTAGGCAGAAGCACAGCACAGCTATGAGACCAGTTAGCAGAGAAGCCGAGGCAGAAGTCAACGCAGGTGTCTGCATGTGACACATCTGCCTTAAAATCCTGCTCTGGGATATCAGGCAGGAGAGTGTTTGCTTTTCCTGCTGTCCCACCATGCAGCCAAGATAGGGCTGGGAGCCTCCAGGATGCCCTGGCACTGACCAGTGACCACCAGCGTAATTCAGAGAGCTGGGAAAGGTGGGACTGTTGCTCATCCTGTGCCAAAGCCAAGTGCGAACCAACACAGTCTGAGCAAAGGGTTTATTTCAACAGGTTGTGGAATTCTATTTTAGAATGCATAAAGCTTAGGCAGGACAGCTCACAGAGCCACAGTAACACTCTGCTTATCCATTCAGGCAGAAAACAAGGACAGGACCTTCAAGAATCACAGTGTCTTTAAGGTTGGAAAGGACCTCTAAGATAATCAAGTACAACGTTCCACCCAACACCTCCATGACCACTAGGCTGAGTCCTAAAGTGCCACATCCACCTGAACACTGCCAGGGATGCTGACTCCACCACCACCCTGGGCAGCCTGTTCTAATCACTCTTTCACTGAATAAATTCTCCTCATTTCCAATCTGAACTCCCCCCTGGTGCAACCTGTGGCCATTTCCTATTGCCCTGTCATCAGTTATTCGGGAGAGGAGGTCAACACCGGCCTCCCTACAACCATCTTTCAGGTGGCTGTAAAGGGCAATAAGGTTTCCTCTCAGCCTCCTCTTCTTCAGACCAAGCAAACCCAACTTCCCCAGCCTCTGCTCCGTAGGACATGTTCTCGGATTCCTTAACCAGCTTTGCTGCCCTTCTCTGTACTCGCTCCAACACCTTGATGTCTTTCTTCTACTGTGCTGCCCAAAACTGGACCCAGTGTTTGAGGTGCAGCCTCACCAGTGCTCAGTACCTTCTCCCAAGCAAGAGGAAATCCTTGTGAGTTAAAGGGTGAGTCTTCCCACCTTGTTAAGGAGCAACATCCACACCAAAACTGCACGGGACCTATCCCTCTTTGGGCTATAGGAAGATTTAGAGACAAAACCCATGGGGGATGGAAACACTCTTTGATTTGCAGAGCGTTTTGGGGCTGGAATCCATGGGAGCCACCATCCACACCCTACGCCTGTCAAATCCACACTCTGCATCCTGCTTCCCTGTCTCTATTCCCTGAGAGCCCGCCTGTTTCCATAGAAACGGGATGGATTCCCAAAGACCACACTAGGTGAGAGCCAACGGAAGGGGTTAACAGCCTGCGGCAGGGAGCGCAGCAGGAGCAGACACCTCATTTACACACACAGGGCATGCTCAGTGCTTCTTGCACCGTCTCTGCCCTCCTCCCTGAAACAACTTAGGGAGGATTCAGTATTCCTAGCTGAGAGATGGGTGCCTTCCACAAAACCCCTCACCCCACAGCACTGAGCACTTCTCTTTGCTCAGATTCAGCTATTCCCCTGTGAGATTGGCATTTTCACAACTTCCAGGTGCATTATTCAGCTATTAAGACCTCATCTTCCTCCTGATTCGATTCAAAACTCTATGAACCCTGTGGTGGCTTAGAGACAGCACCAAGCTGCAGGGTGAGGTTGTGCTTGCTGCCTTCTTTCAGCTTGTGAGTCACCTGGAAGCCTGAGAACCCTGAGCTTCCACTCACACCCCCCTGCAGCTCAGCTGGTCCTAAAAGCACAGTTTTAGAAATGGAAACGATCTTCGTGGTTGGCCTTCTACAAGCGAGTATCTTTAAACCCAGCCCTCGCCTGCCTCTGTGCTGTCCCAGGATGACTGCAGAAGGTGATGCTTTCGAGACTGATTCTCCCACCGAAGCAAATGGCTAAAACCTCGAGGTCAAGTCGCACCCCATCTGTCCTTCCGTTTCATCACTGCCCAACTCCAAGTGTTTATTGTTAATTAGCAATCAAAATAATAATGCAAATGACACGGCTTTGTTTTCCCTGTTGGTGAAAGGACACCATTCTTTCACCTTCATTCGGACGAAAGCAAATACGATGGGAATCCTGATCATAACCAACAAGATGGAAAGGCAAAAATGAAACCCAAGAGCCTGTGTAGCACCGCACGCGTTGATTTCTCATGGGAAAACTAGTGCACCCAGTTCCCTCAGACACTGAGGGCAAGCAGGACATTTCCTTGTGTCACATCTTGTCCTTCCTAGGACTTCTTCCACCTTACAGCGTTCATGTTCAATCAGGTCGCTGTAGAACAGCTACCAGGGACAAATACTTTGCCAGGACAGGAAACAACAGCTGTAGACGTGTGCAGGTTTCTTCTGGCCTGAAGAACTATCCCGAATTGTGCTTGTTTTGGTCTGTGTTGCCTTCTGAATCCTGTTCAGGAATTCCACGGGTGGGAGCTGGGCCCTGTTAAGTTAGTGACATCACTGGCTCTTGGAATTTTCTTGTATTTCCAAGAGTCAAAAAAAATACAGAAGGGGGCTTTCAGCCCAGGCGTCAGCATTCCAGCCACCACCACCGAGCTGGAGGGCTGCACAAGACCTAATGTACCTTTCTACCATCGCCCGCAGGCCCACCCTGCAATAACCCATCAGATCACAGAGTCACTCTGGTTGGTAAAAGACCCTTGAGATCACTGAGCCCAATCACCAACTCTGCTCTGCCAAGTTCACCTCTAAACCGTATGGCTGAGCACCTCGTCTACACGGCCTTGAAACACAAAGGGGATGCTGGCTCAACCCCTTCCCTGGGCAGCCTGTTCCAATGTCTGACCACTCTTCTGGTGGAATGTTTTTCCTTATGTCCAGCCTAAACCTCTCCTGGTGCAGCCTGAGGCTGCTCCCGCTTGTTCTGTCACTAATTACCTGGGAGAAGGGAGCAGACTGCCTTGTATTTCCCCTACACTCACCGATGTGGACCAGAAACAGAGAGAGAGAGAGCCAAGAGAGCCAGGGAAGAAAGCAGGGAAGCCCCTTTTTGGGGTGGAGATGTTAATACTTGTTTAAAGTGATGCAAAGGAGAGAAAGGATTCCCCCCACCACCTACTTCAGGCACCGAGTCCATGTCCTGTGCATGCGTGGAGACTCGCCCCAGGGCCTCGGTCGGTGTGCCCGCAGGCGAGTGGCTTTGCTGCACCAGGTCAGGGAGATTGATGTGACCTGCAAAGCCATTGCTGGCTGCGTGGCCAGAACGCTTTTTTTCACCAGAGGTCTGCAGAGACACAAGGCATGAGGAAGAACGAGAAGGGAGGGGGGGAAACAGAGGAAAAGAAGAGAAAAAACCCAAACCAAACCAAACCAAGTCGTTGGCAGCCCCCTGGTTCCCAGAACAAGCGCAGGAGAAGGATTCTCTCTGTCCCCATCCCCATGCGATGTGGCAAGCGGCAAACCAACCCCCCCCCCCAACTCCGGAAGAAATAAGGAGAGGATTAATCACAAAGTTAATACAGAGTAATTAGCCACGTTAGAGTGAGAGAAGCCTGATCACCGTCATTTTGACACAAGGAACATAGGGTGGATTCTGCTCTTGCCACTGTGAGTGCAAGCCCCATGGCCAAAATCTCCTCCCACATGGCCACTGGTGACAGCAGAATCTGACCCCTGGATCAGCATTAGCCTGAACGACTCTGCACAGCTACAGCAGCAAGTAGCCTGTCTGCAAATGCCAGAAGCCCCCGTGGCATGTTTCTGTAACCCAAAACAGCAGTGAACAGTGGCAGAACGCCCAGCACCTCGCTCAGCCCACAAGGGGGTCCTCTTCCTCTCCAGCCCTGCCTCGTGCAAGGCAGGTGCTCAAGGTTCTCCCTTTTCTGTTCATCAATTTGAGATATTTGCCATTTTGGTGAATCCCACCTCCTTGGAGCGATGAGCTGGTTGCAGAGACCTGTTCATTTACTGGGATTAGTGGAAAGCTTCCTCTGAACAGGCTCACCAAGTTTCTGACCGGTGCTGACAACATTTATCTTCGACCACCTTGCCATCCTCCCACAGAGCAAAGGAGCCCTTTGCACGAAGACCTCAGTGAGCCTGTCCTCTGATGGCTGGGACAGTGGTGGGGAGCAAACAGCATGAGGCTGCTGTTTGGGTTTCTTATCATGCTTCCTCACCCCAGAGGGGTTTCCTGGCTGCTTGCCTGTGGCTTCTAAACCCCTCTGCATCACTGCTTTTGTTGCATGGCCTTCTGGCATGGCATGTGTTCTATAGTTGTGATGGTTAACACCAAGCTCACTACAGAGGTGGCTGTCTGTTGCAGCAGAGATTTGTTCTCCTCATCACACCCCTGCCATGAGGCTGCCCAGGCTGTGGGGACCCCAGCTTTGAAAAGCTCCACACCAGTGAGGGGTGAGAATAGCTGTGTGTTGCTGCCTGTCTCCAGAGCTCCAACAGAAAGGCACGAACACCTTCTTTTGCCAGCTCCTGCCTCTCTGACAAAGTTGATTTGTTATTTTTTACCCCTTCCTATGCGAATGTTTATATAAATGGGACTGAGCATTAAAACGCTGCTCAAGTCTAGTTTGTATTCGATCTAAACATTCCTCCTCCATGAGTGTTGACTCCAAACTCCCCTCCCTCCTTCTCCAACCCCATCCACCTCCTTGATGTAGTGGCAGAAGTAACTCCCCTGTTTTACTAACCGCCAGAGCCTCCTGCCCCCTCACCAGCAGACCTGGCACCCATCTGTGTTTCCAGCAGCATCACCAGCAGCTAGGGAACAGCGAAACACTGCGGGAAATCTTCCACAGACAACTGAACGTGCACCCTCTGCCTCACTCCTGCAGCATCACTTCAGAATCACAGAATGGTTTAGGTTGGAAGAGGCCTTAAAGATCGTCTAGTCCCAACCTCTGCCATAAGCAGGGGCCACCTCTCACCAGAGCAGGCTGCCCAGAGCCCCATCCAACCTGGATTTGAACACCTGAAGGGATAGGGCATCCACAGCCTCTCTGGGCAACCTGTTCCATTGTGTCACCATCCTCACAGCAAAGAATTTCTTCCTAAAACCTACTCTAGATCAACCCTCTTTCAGTTTAATGCCATCACTCCTTGTCCTATCACCACATGTCCTTGTAAAATGTCCCTCCCCAGCTTTCTCACAGGCCCCTTTAAGCAAAGAAGCACTGCTTTAAGGACTCCCTGGAGCCTTCTCTTCTCCAGGATGATCAACCCCAACTCTCCCAGCCTGCTCTCACAGCAAAGGGGTTCCAGTCCTCTGATCACCTCCATGGCCTTCCTCTGGCCTCACTCTAGTAAACCCATGTCTCTCCTGTGCTCGGGACTCCGGAGCTGGACACAGTATGCTGCGTGGGGTCTCACCAGAGCAGGGTAGAGGGCCAGAATCTCCCCCTGACCGCTTCTGACACAGCCCAGGGTACACTTGGCCACGCTCTTCAGGACTGCTCCCACTGCAGTGCCAAAGCCAGGGACAGGAGCTTGCAGCCATGTGGAATGCCCAGCGCCCCCGCTGAGCCAACTCACTGCGCCAGTGCTGGATGGCTGGCTTGTGGGAGGGGATCTTGGTTCTCTCTGAGTAGAACCAGACCCCAGTACAAGTCTTCACGTGCCACACAGCCCTGACAGTACCTGGTGGCAAAGGCAGGGAAGAAGAAGGGGAGCTTTGTGCCACGTTCCAAAATGCTATTCACTGAAGAGAACTTCTGTTGCCTGGAGCTGCTGTGGGATTAGGGCAGAGTCACCTGTAGGAGCATCCTCTCCACCACGCCCTGGCATTACTGTTCACTGCTGTTTGTAGTTCTGAGAAACATCTGCACTTGTCACATTTGCTCCGAGTGTAAATTGCATTAACAACAGCACTAACGAGCACAATTTACAGAGTCATTTTGTGTTCCGGACACACAGCACTGTTAGTTTTTCTGCTTACATGGGCAAAACCTCCTGAAGATGCTCCATGGAAATATTTGTTTTACAACTTACCTCCCTCACCATTAAAGTCCCTTCCCTTGAAATATTGCTAAACGTATCTGCATGGGAAGTCTCTAGCCCGTGGGTTGTCACCATTCCCAGGTTGTATGGCTCATTGCTTCCAGGAATTCCTGTTGGTCTGAGGACAAAACAGAGAAGCATTAATGATGCTCTGTGCTGTTTTCCAGGTGAAACCTGTAGCCCTAACCCATGGCCCTGCCTTGAGTTTCTTTCTGTGCTCTTGTCTCAAGAGAGGCTGGAATTTTAGGACTGTCAGAGTGGATGCTCCAGCTGGTGAGCACTCACTGTCACTTTACTATTATTAGCTTATTATTAAGTTATTAATAGATTCTTAGCAGACCAGCTGCTTGAATATAACTCAGACAAACCCATAAACAAAGAGCCTCTGGGTTACCCAGCCCTGCCAGTGCACTGGAAGATGCTGATGGTGGTTATGAAGATGTTGCAGGTAACACAAATGATTCTAGTTTTAGAAATGAGAAAGCAGAGAAGAAGGAGGTTATGCTAATTTCGAGACCATACAGTGGGTGAAGGACTGGCTGTGGTAGCTCTGAGGTTCCAGATTCCACTGGCACACAGGTTCCAAGTCACCAAGCGAGGATTCCCTGGGCACTGGCAAGAGGCTCAGAGGCTTTGTGGCTCAGAGAGGGATCTGAGGGGGGTCTTTAGATGGAGAAAAGGTATCTGCAGGGTGCAAGGAGTCAATGGTGGCTTCTAGCCACTTGGAAACAAAGTGATGGATGGGCTTATCCTGCAGCAGAAGAGAGCAGGGCACAGCTGCACTGAAGAGTCACCCTGTGTTCAGGGATGATGGCCAGGGAACTTTAAAAAGGGTTATACAAGATCACTCAGAAGGGGCAGGAGAAGACAGGACTATCTCTCTTGATTCTAGTTCCTAACTGAAAGCACTGGACACAAGAAAAACAAAGCTTTGATAAAGAATAGTCCAACTGCATCTAGTCTGAACTTCTTTTGTCCCCAGAAGAAGAGCAATGCAGCCATGAAGGTCTGGACACACACAGAGCTGCTGCCACCTCACTGTGACACCAAGGGTTTGCATCTCCACGTTTGTTAGCCGGGCATTACAGACTGACTAGTGATGTTGGGCTGGCAGGGGTCAGGGGTATCCTTCTCACCACCACACCGATCACCTGACACATCTGGCTGCTTTGCAGCCAGTGAGATGTTTTATTCCCCAAGAAGGGCATTGTCAAACCCAAGGTGTTTGGTGGAAGAGTGTCAGTACAGATTAATCGCTCCTGATTAAAGTCCTCTTCCTCAAGCATCCGATAGCTGTGTGTTCATCACCATCCCTCCACCTCCTGACTTTCCCCAACAAATCCAACAGCTTGGGTTTTTCTTTCTGCTGGAAGGAAGCTCCAACCCAGAGGCTTGGCATGCGGGCTCCTAGGTCCCCTTCCCACGCAGAGGGCTCCTCTGCTGCACCACACCCCACTGCTGCGAAGCCAGGTATACCCAGTGTCGACTACTAATTAAGAGGAATGGAAATTAATGGAATGAAATGCAACTAATCCCCTAAAGCCTTCCCACAACTCCTCTGCAAATTCAAAGGGGCAGGAGTCAGACTCTGCTGCCAGGCAGAGACCCCCTCCAGAGCCCACCATGTTTTGCTGCCTCCCCAGTGACCGAGCCAAGGAATAAAATCAGAGTCCAAGATTCAGGATTACTAATAATCCTGGCTTTACCAGCTGGCACAGGACAGGCCACAAGCACTGCACTTCAGCACAGCTTGATGGGGGGCATTGCCAGGCTTGAGAGCAGGCAGAGCTTTAAAATGCCATCCAACACATTGAGGAGGACAGACAGGTCGCTCTGGCCAAAACCCTGCAGCACCAGGGTCACCAGCTTGGAGTCCAAGTCCACTGCATGCTCAGTAGGAACAACCGAGTTCTTCCCATTAAGTATCTCTAGTTTGTACTGGGAGAAAGACTCATCTGAGTAAATCATCCCTTGCAATGGCGACTCTGTGCCCAGTGCCAGCCACCAAACACCGATGTGCCCTGGACACAGCCCGCATCACAGCTACTGCTCCTCCAGACCCAGACGCAGCGCGCTGTGACCGTTTCCCTCCCCAGAAGAAAGGGTTCCTTACATAAGCCGTGGGATGTCACTGACAGGCACGGTCCCATCATGCGTCTCGTTTTCCCCATCTTCCTCCTCCTCCTCGCTGCTTTCCGACTCCTCGCTGGAGGAGGAGTAGTCGGTGACCTTCTTCAGGGGACGGTTGGTTTCTTCGATGCGCAGCTCCCTCAACTCTTTGGCTAAGGCCGTCAGATCCTAAAGGGGATGGGGGCAAGAAAACAAGAGGGGGATGGCTATTCCCTTTTTGGTGAGGAGGATGTCACACACATCTCTTCAAAAGCCAAATGCTAACAGCACGAGCAACGAGAAATAGCTCTACAGAGTTGTTACAAACATGAGACGAACGTAAGACGATGTTTGTAGCATGTGGCATTTATTAAACAAAACAAAACTGATTGATGCTCACTGAAAAGAACCAATAGCCAACCTCTTTGCTTTCTGTTTGGAACGTGTATGTGCATAGATATACACACACTCATACGGAGATACACGACAGAATTGTATTTGTTGGAAAAGGTGAAGTTCAAGTCACCATCATAGTAAACTGGAAAACAATGTCATCTCAAAGACTGCCTTGGAGAATTTCTCCTGCAGGTTATTGTCTTCTTCCAAACTTCTCAAAGAGTCCCCGTCCCCCCCCTCCCCGTAACTGTATTCATTCTGCAATAAATGCATTTGGGAAGGAAGCAATGACAGCATCTCCCGTGGAGTGGTGCAATCTCAAGAGCTGCTCCCATTGTGAGTCTCTGCTGTCAGGTGGCTGCCAAGAGGCGGTGAGGAGCATGAGGAGAAGCGCCCAGCTCAGCCAGACTTTGGAGTCACAGCTCTGAGTCAGCCACACGCTCCAAAACCCAATAACAAACCAACCAAAAAAACGGCCTCGCGGGACCCATTAAGCGCTTTATGTGAAAGGTGGCAGCCTACGAGCTGAAAACCCCTCCACAACCAACAAACCAAAGCACCTCGAAACAAGAAAAAAAAAGAGGAGCAGTCCCAAAGCCTAGTAAGAATTTTTCAGTTTACCATGACTTTGATGAGGTCTCGGACCCGACAGTCATATAAAATAGACACTGCTATTTGAAAACAAGAAACATGGCAGGCACCGTGTAGAAAAGAGACTGTTTGTTATCTTACATGCTTTTATAGCAATGCAGGGGGAAGCAGTAGGGCAGAAAAGCATGAGAGCTTGTATTAGAATGGGTTAGAGAACTCTGTCGCACAAGGCATGCACATGACGAACAAAGCATCGCAATTGTCAGTCTTACCATTTCTCCCTATATTAGTGACCGAGGTAGGCATCAGTGCATTCGGTCAGAGATAAAGGATTAGGGAGAAAGAAACTCATTGAAAAAAGACTAGTTCCACAATCGTCTTACGGCCACACTCCCATTTACTGCATTTCCGCATTACCGTTCCGGCAGGGCAACGTGAGTTATGGTTGCAAAGGGAGCTCTTAAAAATCTATCCCGTCGACACGTGAAGAGATGGAAACACAACCTCTCTGGCCGAGGTGCAAACCCAGTTGGTTTTTAAATTGTGAAGCAGGACTGTTTTGCCAGTCATCTGTACTTTGGCTGTTGATGACCCACACCTCCCGTGGGCTCCTACCGGTAGACAGCCCCACATTCTGCTCCCAGGTCTGCCCTGCATGGTCTCTGATGTAAAGCAGAGGCTCCCATGGGTGTCAAAGTTTTGCCCCAGACCCATAAATATACCTTTAAAAAATCGTATTTATACATCTATAACATTTATAGGATATTTTAAAAGAAAATATTAATAAATATGGTATTTATAAAGCTAAATATATATCTTTTTTTAATAAAACAAGGACTAATCTTTGTTTTGCAGGAGGTACCTCTGACAGGTATTAAATAGCCCTCTCCTCAAGCTCCCTGTACCTTAAAAAGGGCTTTTACCACGATTAAAGAGAGACTGTGGTATTTCAGGAGCTTATTTTTGATGCCAGCATGTTAGGGATTGAAATACAGTCAAATCTGCAGTCATGACAGCTAATTATTTTAATTAGCACTGTAGCAGCTTCTCTGATCTGATTGTCTCTCTCCCTACGTAAGAATCAGTGACGATTTCAACAGCGTTAGGATATTTTCCATTTGGAGTATCCACTGTGCTCTTTATTGAGCACTTTGGAGTTGGACTAGAGCCTTCCTGAGGTTTAAAAAGACCCTTAGGACTGTGCCAGATCTAGGTGTCAGATGTTTAGGGTTACTTGGTTGGTTTCAGGTTGGACTGGATGATCTTTAAGGTCTTTTCCAACCTCATCAGTACTGTGAGAGCCTCTTAAACCTGCGGCTGCACTTACTGCAGCACAGGACCAGGACCAAACCCTTCTCCCATTACAGTGATGGACTGTGGAGGCGACTCCTTTTCAGCACCTTCCCACTGTAACGTGCTTCAAGGCACCCCACTAGAAGATACTCAAGTATTTAAAAACTCATCTTAATTAGTATTTAATGACTAATTTGGAAGTTATAACAGCAATAATACTCCCAGACAATATCATCAGATAAGTCATGTTTCCTAGCTGCAGCTTTGCCTCGGGATGGTTAATTCTTTGATGCTATCACTCTCTCTAAGTAATGAGCACTTTGTAGGATTAAATGGTTTCATCGAGTTGTTCTTGGACCGAAAACAATCTGACAACTAAAAAGAAAGTGCACTGCAGCTCCACACGTGTGTGAAATGTTATTACTGAGGGTGACATAATACCTAAGTGAGCGCTATCAGTGCTCCTTAATTACTTTTAATTACAAAGCCTCCTTTAGATTTAATATTTGCTGGAATCAAGTCAGATTGGTTTCCAAACTCCCATGGCTCGCTGGAGGTGAATTAGCCCACACGCTGCCTCTGCTCAGACACTGATTTATGTGCTTTGTCCTTAACAAAGTGCCTCATTAAACAAAACGCATCGCTCATGTTTTATCTGAGAGAACAAGTTAACTAACCAGCTCACCTTATTTCCTATCTTTTATTTTCAGAGGAAAGAGGCTGCAGGAGAGGCTGCTGATACTGGTACTTCCCATTACAGCCCCACAATTCCCAGTATGAGCAGTGAGTTAAATACTGAATCAGGAATGTTTTGTCTTCTCCCCTGAATGTGAAACATTGGTCATCACCAGATCCAAATACCATGATTCGGGTGAAAAAGGTTCAATTCAGGATTTGTTTAAGAGGATGGATGAAGATCAGCATTGCCCACCATCATCCAAGGTGGCTCTGCTGACTGGTCTCATCTATGAAAATGAATCAATCTCCTGCTATATCCCTCTATTTGTCAAGCTCCCGTACCTGAATCAGGTTTAAAATGTGTCCCAAGCCACACCTGATGGCCCCGCTGAACTCAGCGGGAGGCTGTGGGCTGTAGCTGAGAGCAGAATGTGGTGACCGGCACGGGCTGCCCACACCACCTCCACCGGCACATGAAACCTCTGTTCTCACTCCTTCTCCTTCAAACCCGCTGCACGGACCCTGGCAGCCCCGCTTACTCCACAAGTGAACACTGGGGTGCTTCTCACCATGGCCTCCATGCAAGTGGTGTGGCCAGCCCATGGCTGAGCAGAACGCACCGGCAGCGCTGCTCCCCTCCCCACGGGTGGGTTCCCAATGTTGGAACCTGATCGCTCAGGCTCCCGCTGACCCGAGATCACATCACTGCTTCTTTCAGTGTCAGCACCGAGACAACCCGTGTCGGTATTAAGTGCTAACTAGTCAACCTTGCACAGGCACGACCCACTGAGAAAAGATATCACTAACCTCATCTATAGCTTTCTTATAGCTCTGTGGGTAAAGGAAGAATAATCAGCATCAGAGGAAACAGATCGGGACAGGAAAAAGCCAGAGGAAGGGCAAGCAGGTTAGAAATAAAATTAGAATTGTTAGCTCAACGCTGTGGATTGTAGAGAAAAGAAAAACACATCATCATCAACAGAACAGCAATACACATTCAAAAAGAGCAGCAGTGGAAATTCATTTGGTCATGAGGCCGACTCTGCAGTTTTAAAATACAAAACATCAACAGCATTAAACCAGGAGGAAACGATTCGGATGAGAGTTTGCTCAGAACAGGGAAACGGGAGTGTACAGAGACCACTACCACGGGTGGTGTTAAGCTGCCGAGCCTCTTGGGGGCCGGTTGCCCAGCCTTCCCGAGCAGAGCATCCCTGTGCCCTGGGCTGCTGTGCGGGGACATGCAGCACGGAACACAACAATGTGCCATCGGCTACTGCTGCGCCCAAGCTAGCAAAGCCCTTGAGCATCTGCTTCACGCGGAAACACAGGCTTAAGTGCTTTCCCTTAGACTTGGGCTCCTGATACATCTCATGCACTTTCTTCAGCATTCAGGTCTCTCATGGGCCTTGGCCATACGGCCACTTTCCAGCCTCTCTGCTGGAGGAGCAGCAGTACTAGCCCCGTTTTTGGGGTCCCCGTCATTGTGCTACTGCACTGAAGGGCAAGGTGGCCAAGCCGTCTAGCAACATTCCCATGGGAAATGGTTTGAGACTCACAGCGGGTCGGCTCGGTCGTGTCACGTCCCTGTTGTCTTCCTGCTTTATCTTGGCGGGCTCATGGGAGAGCACAGGGGACCCCTCAGGCTTGGTGTTCCCTGTGCGAAAGGCAAGCGGAGGGGGTGGGAGTTAAAATGTTGCTGAAAACTACATGGACAGGCTGGTGCTTCTGTTATCTTAAAAGTCCCTCCTGCTCCTCTCTGCTTAGAATCACAGAATGGTGGGGTTGGAAGGGACTTCTAGAGATCATTGAGTCCAATCCCCCTGCCACAGCAGGATCACCTAGGGCAGGTCACACAGGGCTGCAGCCTGGTGGGGTTTGAAAGTCTCCAGAGAAGGAGACTCCACAACCTCTCTGGGCAGTCTGTTCCAGTGCTCCATCATCCACACAGCAAAGACTTTTCTCCTCATGTTGAGGTGGAACTCCCTGTGTTCTAGCTTATCCCCTTTATTCCTTGCCCTATTGCTGGGCACCAAGACCCACCTGGATGTGTTCTTGTGCAACTTGGTCTAGGTGATCCTGCTGTGGCAGGAGGATTGGACTAGATGATCTTTCGAGGTCCCTTCCAAACTCTAATGATTCTATGATTCTATGATCAAGTACAGGAAGCATCTGACATCAGCATCCAGGCTAAAGAGAACGTTGGCATCTCTGCAAGTTGGCCAGCTGTCACAGAACTACATCAGAAATTACGAATCCTTTGAGCTTTAGACTTTTTTAAAAAGCATGCATCAGCTCACAAGCCTTTTATCCTTCTGGCTTCTCAACCAAGCCTAGAAAGTGTGCCTGATACTAATGGATGTTCTCAAGCTCACCTCTGACTCTGTTACGCTCGCTGGAGCCAGCCTGGGAGCCAGGCTGGGAGCCGCCCTGGGAGCTGGGTTGGGAGCTGGGAGTGCTGGAGCTGGAGGAGCTGCCGCTGCTGGTCCTCTGCAGTGGGCTCTCTACGATGGTCTCTGTCCTCCTCAGGTCTGGGTTGCTGCAGGAGCACAGAACAGATGGGCACCATTAGGCAGTGTCACATGTACCTCCAGGGCTCCAGAACCATCCCACCGTGATCGGTACAGCTGCAGACAAGAGGAGACACCCTCTTCTGTTGGAGAAGATGTGGTTCAGGTCTTCTCTCCCGAGGCTCTTCTGAACCTGCAGGTCCCTGTGAGGGACTACCTACGGAGCATCTTTATGGAGGTGCACCACAACCACACTGAAAAACTGACCGGGGCAGCTTTCTGCTCTTATTTTGCCCCATGAGGTAACAGTACAAGATGCTTTGCTCAGAACCAACCCCCTTTTGGCCTGCAGATGTGCAATGCTGGAGTAATCTGATTAATCACCACTACTCACGGTAAAAGCAGCAGTCTGGCAAATTGCTGATAGACAGAGAAAGAATATTTCAGTGAAGAAAGGAGCTCAAGTTAACACCAGGGCGGCAGATGACTTTCACTACTTACTCGCACTTCCCAGTTATCATGGCTCCACTTCAAACCCGCTTCTGATAATCACCCTTCCTCTTTGATTTCCCTCATTGTGCAAGCATAAATCCAAGATAAAAAGCATCCTTGGTACACAAAGAGCTCCTAACGTCTCTCTGGGTATCAGATGCCTTTAGGAAGTTAATTCTTACGTGGCACTGAAATGACACCAGGAAACGCGTTCACGTCGAGCTCTGCAGTTTGGTTTTATACAGTATTTCTGTAAGTGATCTCATTATTCCAAGTCCTGCTCAGAACTTACAGAAACCTCTATCGATCAAGTCCAATGAGGACTTAAAAATGACGCCAGGAAAGGGGCATTGCCAGAATTGCCTGGACACTGCCAGACATAAAGCTTATATAAAACCCCTGCCTGGTGTCACCCTGCATTGACACAGAAGGGTCTTAAAGCGACAGCAACTTACAAGGAAACTTGTAAGTGACTTGCAAGGAAATATTTTGCAAGGAAATATCTCCTGGTTTGTTACAACGGGGTTACAGCCAGTGAAAGAAAACCTGTGTTAATAACATCCACGTTTACGTGTGGGAGGAATCAGGTACCAAGATGAAAAGGTGGTTAAAAAGGACAACTGGAGAAATGCTGTGTTACCGTGAGAGAAATGGAATATGCAATCACTTCACCGACTGCTCAGCTTAATGGACACGGTGGCATCCTAATCGCTTCCAATTTTCATCAGACTGAAGGTCTCCAGCTCATGCTGCACGGCTGACACATCCTAAGCTAAATTAATTCATTAAACTTATTTGAAATCTTTGGCCAGTAATGTAATTACCTGTACGGGCTGGGACGCTGCAGAAAACACTGGGAAACCTCCCACTTGAATCCCACAGACTTCCATGACCCTTTTTAATTTCAACGCCATCATTTACTCGGACCATGCAGCCAAATACCCTCTGCATTTCCAATGGCTTCAGGCAACAGCTAATTTAAAGAACTCAAAATGCTTCAGCAGTAAAGAGGAACCAACCATCACACGAATGAATGGGTTTTGTCTGAGTTTTAAAAAGCAGCAGTAAAGATTCCTCCTCCCTTTGCTACCCCTGCCACCTCCTCTAGGCTGCTGCCTGCTGTAGGCAGCGTGCTGGTGCACGGCTGGGGCAATGAGTTGGTAAGAAACTGGTGAAGGTAGATGGCCATGGTACAAAAAGCACCTGCCTTTGGACCCCATCCTGAAAGGACAAGGCAGAAGGAAGAAGAAACCAAGGAGTACCACCACACAAGGCCATGTGGAACACTATCCTGAACTGTGTCTCTCTGAGGTCCATTGCTGCCCACAACACTCTGCAAGCTAGAGAGAAGCTCTCATGACAAGGCATGGTTTTCCATCCAGCTTTGAGCACAGCCTGTCAAGCTCCCTGCTAGTTCAACATGCCCAGGGACAGCTGTGACACGGCAGAAACCACTGCTGCTGTGGTGCTGCACCTTTCCTCCCAGAGCTGTGAGCTCGCCTGCACACTGCCACGCTGAAGAGCTGGGTCTGGCTAAGCTAAAGGTCCTCGTCCTAGCAAGCTGAAAAGAATTTAATCCTTGATCTACATTTATGGAAGATCTTCCCATGATGTATCCGTGTCTGTCCCCCAGCACATTCCTTGGTGGCTGAAGTGTAGGAACTGGTGGGGTCTATCACAGAGATCTTGCCCACTGGCTTTGTGGGTCCTCCTATACGCCAGAGGTGGCCCTGGGGCAACTAGAACCCAATTCCATTAAAAGGAGAACCCAAATTCCTGATTGGCCCCACAGCAGCAGATGCAACATCCACCTCCAGACCCCTTAATGCCAGGAATTATCCAGCCCAGGGAAGCCAAGCCTCCAGGGACCCAAGTGCTCACAGCCTCTGCTGTCAGCACAAAACACTAAGGAATGCAAAGCTCATCCCAGCAACAAGAGAAGCATCACAATCTCATGTGTTACCAGTCACCAAAGCAGGGCTAACCACCCAACTGGGCAATGCCAGGAGAAACATGGGCAGTGGCACACCAGGATTACCCTGCCCATCCCCTTTGGTGTCCGTACCTTGCCCGAATGGGCTGGGAGCCCAGCCGGGGGCCCAGGGCACTGCCATTGCCCGGGGAGTTCTTCCTTGCCAGAGCAGGGGATATGGAAGTGGTTCGTTGAGGCACCTGGAAAAGAGCAGAGACATTTACCCAGTCTGCCCCAACACCTCAGGCAGCCCCTGGCCCATCTGAGAGGTCACATTTCAGCTCTGCCTTGAGACCTGATTTACAGCTCATTTCCCCCTGAGAGAGGGGCAACATTTACGGCAATTACAAAGCACAAAGCTCTTGGCTCTTAGGAAGAGTCACCTGAGTCAGGAATGAACTGCCGAGGTGCAGTCAGGGATGCTCCGGGGTAGCACACAGAGCAACTCCATGACCATCAACCAGGTACTTATTAAAAAATGAATGTCTGCACGCACAAACATGTGCACGTGCAAGTTCAACCCAATAAAGCCCAGTTTTAAGGTAACATTCAGACTGAAGTGCATGTCAGCACTCACAGTACACTGCTGGCATCTCCAGTTCAGACGTGACACGTGCCAGCGGAGAGAAGGTGTTGACCAGTGAACAAACAACAGGGATGACTGGGAAGCTAAAGACTGATCCACCTAAGGCTCTCATCAGACATAAAGTTTCACCGAGCTTTGGATACAGCTGCCAAAACCCCACCACTGGCCACTTGGCTCAGCACCGACCAAGGCCAGCGGCAGCCTATGGGTGCTGCAGTGGGTGCTGCCCGGAGACCTGCTTTGTTCCATGGCAGCCCAGGTACCGCCACAGGGCCACAGGCAGGGTGGTGGTCTCAGTACCTTACAGCAGGTAACGCAGGGATCGTTTGGATTAGCAAAAACTGGATTAGGCTTTTGGGTTTTTTTAATAAACAGGCAGTTATGAAAGATAAAAAGATTTAGAGAGAAAGAGAGAGCTTCATGTTACGCGGCATTTCTAGCTACAACTTGCCTCAGTAAAAAGTGATCTCCCCTGCAGGTACGGTGCTCTGTGTTGGGACTTGGAGAGTTTTTTACCTTCCTCTGAAGCATCCAGCCATAAGCACAGGCAGAAACAAGACCCTGGACCCATAGAGAGCCCCTGGACCACAGAGACAGCTGGTCCTGCCTCACGGGGCAGTCTTTCTGTTCCTCCTTACAAACACATCGAACGCACTTCTGGCAGTGAAATGTGAAGTCTGACTCCCCATGGCATTACTACTTCCACGATGGCCATAAATGTGATCTGGTGGGGTCAGTTTCCAGAGCTCATGTTCTCACAGCCAAGGGGGAAAAAAACTCCATAGTTCTGGAGAAAAGCTTTTATCCAAGGAAGGAGCAGGTGCAGGTCTCTCTAAGCAGTTACAAGATGCCTTTCTTCAAGGACTTGAGGCAGAACCCACCATGAAATTGCAAGTGGTCTTTCAAACTTGGGTTCAAACCAGGCAACCACCCCCTCTACAACCAAGGCACAAAGGACACACACAGCTCCAAGAGCTGTTAGAATCATAGCATCCAAAGGCCGTCTAGTCCAACCCTCCTGCAGGGAGCAGGGACATTCACAGTTAGAGCAGGTTGCCCAGAGACTTGTCCAGCCTCACCTTGAACATGTGCAGGGATGTGGCCTCAACAACCTCCTAGGCAAGCTGTTTCAGTGTTCAAGGCCCCTGCTTCCTAACATCCCATTTCAATCTGCCCTTCTGTAATGTGCAACCACTGCCCCTCATCCTGTCACTGCAGACATTCACAAATAGTCCCTCTCCAGCCTTCTCGTAGCCCCTTTCAGGTACTGGAAGGTTGCTATCAGGTCCCCCTTCCCTGAACCTCTTCTGCATGCTGAACAACTGCAGTTCCCACAGCCTGTCCTCACAGCAGAGGTGCTGCAGCCCCTGATCCTATCCAGGCTGTACGTGAAAAGGGGCATTTTGCACTTGTAAGGCTGTTTGAGAATACAATCATACGGAATTAACCGATGGCCGTATCGGTGCCAAAACAGCAAGTCAGTGATACTGTGTTCTCTGCCCCCAGTTTTCCTTCCAGAACACCTGGTTCTAATCCACTCCAGATAATGAAACACTTCATTGGAAAGGACTGTTAGCACTGTAGTTGTAATTCTATCATGAAATTATAGTCTTCAGATTAGGAAACATAAGCATTCGTTAAAACAAAGCTGCAACTTGATATGAGGGAATAAACAAAACCTATTTACCAATTACAGACTGCAATATCTTTCTGACAGTATGGAGATCACAAGTAAAATGCAATTAATGATTGGAATCGTTTTCCTCATTATGCCAAATCAGGTTGCTTTTCCTCTTGTGCAAGCACTGAGGTCTGGCTCAGTGGGAGCAGAAACAGGAACACTGTTCACACACAGAATGACACAATTGTTCAGGCTGGAAAACGCCTTTAAGACCATCGAGTCCAATCATCAACCCAGCTGTCCCAAGGCCACCACTAAACCCTGTCGCTAAGCTCAGATCTACAGGACCTTTAAATACATCCAGGGATGGCAATTCAACCCCTCCCTGGGCAGCCTGTTCCAAGGCCTGATGACTCTTTCCATGAAGATGTTTTCCCTAATGTCCAACCTAAATTTCCCCTGGTGCAACTTGGGGCCATTTCCTCTTGTCCTGTCATTTGTTTCTTGTGACTGGTCACCCCAAACCCCATGCACACGGGGTGACCTGGTAGCTGATGTTTTGCTCTTAAGAAGCCAAGTCCCTCATCTTGTTAACACACTGCAAACCTGTCTCTCCATCAGGGACAAACCCTGCCTTGCTTGTCACTGATCGATTTGTAATCATTTTTCCTTCTGCAAAAATCTTCCCAGGCTCAGCACTGACTCACTGTGAGAAGAACTTGAACGGCCAAGTCATAATTCTCCCAAAACAAAGGTGTATAAACAAGGCAATCGAAACACTGGTCCAGAAGAGTCTTAATTAAAGAGGTACTGCCAGACACTGCCAAAAAGTCAATGAATGTATAAAGCTGCTGGAGCCCTTACAAGTCTTCCATCAAATATTGATTTCAACTGGAGGCACGCTCCCAGACTAAAAAGGACCCATCTTATTGAGGATGATAAATTTTATGTTCCTATAATTCTATTTAAACAGAAAGCTGTTGTTTTTTTTCCTAGGGAAAGGAGATATTAATTTATCTTGGCCTCTGTCTAGGCTCGAGAATGTTCTTCGCTGGAGGGCAATGGTGTTTTGCAGCACTGGGTGTGCCCTGAAAGCAGCTCCCAGCATAAAACCTGTCTTGGGAAATGCAGACCCCAGGCAGGTCGGTATCTGCTGTGGAGCCATGGGCGTGGGCTCAGTTCTGCTCAGTCCCTTCAGTTCAGGGACTTAGCACTGGGGTTGCCTCTTTGATGTGCTGAAAGTGAGGAGCGATAGTGTTACCTTTGGTGGAATGTCTTCCTCCTGCCGTAACCAAGAACTTCGGTCAAACTTTTCAATGCGAGGGGGCAGAGGAGGGTTTTCTGAGGTGGGGTCCGAGTTCTGCCTTGGCATCTCAGTGCGGTGAGAGGTCACCGTCAGAGCCTCCTGAAACCCAGCCAGTCCCTTTGCAGGCTGTTCATGCAGTGACTGAGACCCAGACAAGGAGCTTCCTTGGGATTTCACAGTGACCAGATGTGGAATCTAAGCACCAAGTCAAAACAGAACTATCAGTACAAAGTGGAGGAAAAAAAAATACACGAAAGAAAAAAGGAATCAAAAAAGATATTAAAAAATTTGATTAAAAAAAAATGGTTTCCTTTAAAATTAGCACTAAAGAGCCCCCTGGGTCTGAGCTCAGCACTGCCTCGGTTTCACAGCTCTGCCTTTCAAAATGAGGCAACCGTCATGCTCCAGTCCTGACCTCATGGCGCTGCGGCTCCAACCAGCCGCTCCCTCCTGCCAGTACCCGCACGCACCGTGCCCGCCCCAGCTCCTACACCTGCTAAGGTTATGCTAATGAAGTTTGGCATGAATTTTCCCTGTTCAAAATGAAGAAAAAAAAAAAGAAACGATAATAAATATTAATTAATTAAAAAAAAAGAGGAATCGGCAGGAATTCTGAGGGATAGATGGCTTGAAAAAAGGTATCTTGAGGCATGGCTCGCTATAGGTCTAGGTAGCCTCTACCACATGGATCAGCCCTTCAGATCTAAAGGTTGTGAGTGAAATGAATAGAGACATCTGCTCTAGGAAATCCGAGACATTCACAGTTAGGGGGGGTGAATCAGAGCTTCTTCCCAGGCCCCTGTGAAGCTGTACTTTGCCCCGGTGAGGTTGCAACTTGACATTTCTCCACGCACACGCATGTGAACCGTGTGTATACACATGTGCCTGCGCGGATCCACACGCGCCTGTGCGTTTCGAGCTGCTCTGCCATCAGTATTTTACTGCCAAATAAAAGTCTTTGCAGCTGTCGATGGCACAGACTGCCAAAAAGGTCACTGAAAAATACTCGGTGGGTTACAGGGGTTACAGTGAGGCAGGGCTTACCCACTTCCCAACAGATTCAGACCATGTACATCGGCTAAAAGAAGGCCCCACGATTACGGGCTTTCCCCTATGGTTTTTGTTTAAAGCTGGTGGTGTCCTGCTGTGCTGGAGGTGCACGGACCATGCATGGATGGCACTTAGGTGGCACAGAAAGCCCGGCTGCACTTAGAGCACAGGCTTCGTACTTTCCTCTGAAATTCCTGATGGAGCCTGCGGATCTGTGGGATCAACTGCGAGGCTAGACCGGAGCCAGCACTAACAGCCCTAGACAGCTTCTGGTGGCAGAGTATTTTCAGATCTCGTGGTTGGGAGGAACTTTTAAACTAACGATGCCCCTTCTGTGTGACGGTCATGGTGATCTATGCCCTCTCCAGATGTGTTTGTGACTGATGTCAGCTCAATGGAAAACCAAAACAAAACCCTGGAATCAAAGCGGCAAAGAAAGCAAAACTTCTTCCTGATGATCCTCAGCACCAAGGCGTCCCGTGCCTTCTGTACCAGGTGCTGTCCTTTCAGGCCTTTACATCAACCAGACCCAAAGAGGAATCGAGCAACTGCTGCACTGGACCAGGCCAGTGGTTTCTCTCGGTCCTCCAGCTTGTTTCTGGCAGTAACTACTATGTGATGCTTCAAAGGAAGGTATAAACCAGCATGATGTTTCTAACACATGGAGGTGACAAGAGGAATCCCCTCATGAATGAAGATGCTGCTTTTACTCACAAACAGGCTTAAGAGTGAGAAACCAGGGAGCGAGACACTAGATTTCCCTCTCATCTGCTCTTTTTCTCTTTACCTTACCAGCATCCCCAGCATCGTGGCTCCATAGGGCAGTGTGCCAGGGAAGCACCATTACCTGCGGGTCCACAGGTCGGAGCAGGGGTGGGGTCCGGGCTGGCTGCACACCGCTAATGCTGAACGACTCCGACCGAGGAGGCAGGTTGGGGTCTGAAATCCTGTTGGCCACCTTATGGGGCATGGCCGGTGAGCTCTGGCGATTGAGGCGGGAGCGCTCCTCCACCTGCGGCAAGATGGGGATTGGTGGGTGAACATCCCATAAAGAGCCATTTCCAACTGAAAACCGAGGTATGCACAGAAAGAGAGGGAGCTCTTTTCTTCTTAAGTATTTCAGATCTACCATACGATCACCAAATCCACAGTACCCAGCAGACTGAGCAATAAATGCACTTGAAAGAACCCAAAGGGACTGCTGGCATTCATGTGCTTAACAGGTTTGTGAACATGAAATGCAAAAATAAAGGCAACACACCCCAAAGAGGAGTTTTTCTAGAAGACTACTCCTGAGAAGCTCTTGCTTCTTCAAGCAAGTGGACCCTTTTCCTTCACTACCTCCAACACCACAAGGAGAGCTGTGGTTTGCCCTGAATGAAAGGATAAGCATGGCAGGCAGAAAACGGCTGGCTTTGATCCGGGCTTAGCGAGTCTGGCGCCTTGTCACAAATGGAAGGTGGGAAAAACCTCAATTCCTCTTAGAGAACCAGGCTCAGAGCCCACTGCTTCCAATTCCCCTTGATCAGTGGCTTCAGCTAACCCAGACACAAGAGCGAGCCGGGTGCTCCTGCAGTCAGACATTGGTATTCATGCAGCATATGCTATGCAGAGCTCTGGATACCTCGGGATCTCACATATTTATGTATCCTTACCATGTCAAAATAGCCTCGGTGTGTCTTGATTCCACCACGTACAACTCCTGCTAGAAGGCAATCTTTAAAATAGGTTTGCTTGGAAAACCCACTGCTGTTGTCTGAATAAACAAATCATCATGAAATCAGCAGAGTCCTCATAATAAAAACTGGTTTCTCCCTCTTTCGGATACAGAGTCACATTAAAATTTAGGCAAGTGATTAGTGCTATGGACAAATATTTCCAGCTCATGAGAGACCACTCAGACCACTGTCATGTCCTAAGGGGTCATCACAACCTCTTCCACCAGCTGGAGCTGGCTGAGTTCCACTGGCCGAGCTTGGTTTAGCGATACCCACGGGTGAAGAAACAAAGCTGAGAAGGAGAACTCCCTCTGAAGCATGGAGCAGCAGCACCAACGCCAGGTTGCAGGACTGGCCCAGTATATCTCTAGCAGCCAAGCCTTGGCACGAAGGGATGGTGCCACCACAAGTCCTCTGGCTGTTTGCAGGTGGCTCTCTAACACTGCCAGGTGTAATGTGCAGATCATTACGGAGGAATTCAGAGCAGGAGAATGCTAAAATGGGGATGTCTGTATACCAAGAAGGAGAAAGGTGCTTGGCTTTCCACTGTCAGCACCTTCTCATTAGCACTTTGTTGCACCAGCACTCCAGAAAACAATTTTGGGACATTGCAGCTGAACTTCTGCCTCCACTGTTAGGCAGAGAGGAAGAAAAAGCAGCAAAACCCTGTAGGAGTTCATCCTAACTCCAGTTCAAACCAACTCTAACTGTACTCTGGACTTCCCTCAAACAGGAAACATCCTAACAGCTTCTGAGCAGGTCTCAGTGTACGGCTGCTAATGTTTTAATGCATCAAAGGGAGAGAAGGATAAAAGTCACAGGGGCTGAAGGAGGAGGTGATGTGCACATTAGCTGCTGCAGTGAACAGTCTGGCTCATGATGAGTATCACAGGGCACAACCAACACATGGAAACTGTCCCATTAAACCCATTCCCTCCTTTACACAAGGCCGTGCATTGCACATAGATGCCCAAATCCATCCTCCAGCTGACCAAGGTTCTGTGTCACTGCCACCAGAACTCAGATGTGGCTATCTGTATCACTTTGTTTCTCAACTGTTGGTCCATGAAAGAGTCAGTAACGGACAGAGCTGCTAACAACGATGTAAGTGCTGAAGCCATGTCCCTGGCAGCATCGTCCTGACATGATGCCTGGAAAAGGTCAGCTAGTCCTTGACTACAGGAAGAGCTGTGCCTTCTTACAGGACAGGTCTTGGAGAGCATGCAAGGTATAACCCAGGTTAACTTTCAGTGGTTACCCCTTCACTCACCAGAAGGTGAGTAGAAACAGATGGAGACAACAGAAAAAGACAGCAGATGAAGAAGTGTGTCCATGCATCTACCCAGGGCTTTGAGGAACCTGGTCTAGTGGAAGGTGATCCTGCTCACAGCAGGGAGCTTGGGACTATACGATCTTCAAGGTCCTTTCCAACCCGAACTATTCTCTGACTGTTTGATCAGACTGCTTTGTTTAGCATAAAAAAGATAAATCCCTGACTGTGCCCCGGGGAGGCTCTGAAAGATCCAGTACAGCCTGGTTCACAGCCCAGAGCTCTGTCTTCACCAACAGGCAGTCCCTTAACAAGGGGACGTAAGGACACAACCACAACACGAGTGGCCACAGCCTCACCTTTATCCTTTACAGAACATCTGCAGGGTCCTGGAGTCATCACGTGAAGACAAGTGAGGTGGGAAAACAAGGGCATAAAGGAGAGGTATGAAAAGCAGACTAGGGCATGGCATGAGGAGAATTCAGCTGTGGTGATGAAGANGGAGGTGATGTGCACATTAGCTGCTGCAGTGAACAGTCTGGCTCATGATGAGTATCACAGGGCACAACCAACACATGGAAACTGTCCCATTAAACCCATTCCCTCCTTTACACAAGGCCGTGCATTGCACATAGATGCCCAAATCCATCCTCCAGCTGACCAAGGTTCTGTGTCACTGTCACCTGAACTCAGATCCCACCTCAGCCCCGAGGTGGGATGATTAAGTATCAGCACAAGCCCNGATCTTCAAGGTCCTTTCCAACCCGAACTATTCTCTGACTGTTTGATCAGACTGCTTTGTTTAGCATAAAAAAGATAAATCCCTGACTGTGCCCCGGGGAGGCTCTGAAAGATCCAGTACAGCCTGGTTCACAGCCCAGAGCTCTGTCTTCACCAACAGGCAGTCCCTTAACAAGGGGACGTAAGGACACAACCACAACACGAGTGGCCACAGCCTCACCTTTATCCTTTACAGAACATCTGCAGGGTCCTGGAGTCATCACGTGAAGACAAGTGAGGTGGGAAAACAAGGGCATAAAGGAGAGGTATGAAAAGCAGACTAGGGCATGGCATGAGGAGAATTCAGCTGTGGTGATGAAGACCTGAGACCGAAGAGCACAGAACCAAGGATGGCATGGGGTATCACACAAAACCCTCAGGAAATACGAGCCTCTGCAAGCTGTAAACTCAGCACCAGACTTTCCTTTCCCTTGTTCCAAAGTCTCAGCATTTATGTTAAATTAGCATGGTTTGGGTATGGAAATGGCCAACCTACAGCCAGCCCCGAGGTCGGATGAGTAAGTATCAGCACAAGCCTATCTGTAGGCAGCAAGGAGGGTACCTCAGTATATGCAGCAAAATAGCTGAACTGTGCTAGAAGAGGGACTATGCGGTAGATAAAAGAGGGGATGGAGGCAAGACTTGTAGTTTTGGGAAGATCCCAAGGGTGTTGTGTCAAGGCAGTGTAATGAACTGCTCCTCCCAAGAGCAGAAAGATTCCACAGGAGTTGCTGCTTTGAGCATTTCATCAGAAACCAAAAAGAGTGAGATGGGGAAAGAATAAATGGTCTGAAGAGCTAGCTGGTGGAAGCTGGAGATGTTCCCCTACAACAGCAGACTCCTTTTCCCTCAGCAGGGTGTGAGATGTTCCCCTACAACAGCAGACTCCTTTTCCCTCAGCAGGGTGCATGAGGCCACATCCTACTGCTCTTATTGACATCGTAGAGTTCCCAATGCTTCCAGCTATGGCATCAAAAACAGACGCCTGCCCCACGGAACAGAAGAACCAGACCTCTGTGTTTTCAATGGAAAGTTAAATGCAGTCCTTTCTCCTTCACCCCAGATAAAGAGTAAGATTCCTTCTTACATGCCTTTGCCATAGTTTTGAAGACAGTGCTAGAGGTATTTTATGAATGTTCTACAGGATTCATTTAAACCCATGCCATGAAAGAGTTTATTCTCTTCTTCCTATCTGCTACCTACTGTTAGCACTTCCACAAACGAACAAGACCCAGTCCTGCACAGAGCCACCACCCAGGAAGCCACTTCTGTCAGAGATGGCTTAGCAAACCTCTTCTTCCACTGGAAGAGCTGGAGAACGATGCTGCAACTCCGTGAAGATATGTCGTGCAGAGCACTGCCACCAAAGAACTCTGATGACTAAATTGAAAGGCAATAAAGGAGAAATCCGAGGATGTATAAAGAGGTGAAAAGGGGTTCTGACGCTCGCATCTGTCTCTGTGATAGTTTAGAAAGGCTCGGAACAGTTTGTATCACCAGCCTTCACCTAGCAGTGACCAGCTGGTTGAATGTCTTGAGCTTTTGATGCCTGCAGGTATCGTGGATGCATCAGAGGGCTGTCAAAAGAGACAAGCTACATGTGGATGCACATGGCATCTCCGCCAGGACTGAAGGGTGCCGGACACGTGGCAGCAGAGCAGGGAGCATGCTTAGCAGGAAAAATAGGCGAGTTATTAAAAGATCTTTCTGCCCAGGAGTAGAGTTACAAAACTAAACCAACTAAACACAAAGAACTTTGGAAATATTAACAGCAAGAGTGGGCACCAGTCTTACTGGAGCCACCACAAAGAGATTAAGGAGAAACAGCTTGCACAGGATCTTGCAACCACAGTGCAGACAAAGCATGTCTTCATCTACAAGACCATTCAACCAGGCAATAATTAATATTCCAGATCTCACAATTCTGACAGCAATTCCCTCTTTTGGCTGGAGAGAAAATCAGCCATGTGACATTTCTTCCTGAAAATCATCAAAGAAGAGCAACTCCAAGAAATACAGCCCTGAGGACAAGAGGAAAAGCTGTCTGATCCCTGTTTAACTATGGAGAACTGCTCAGCAAGTAACCCTAAGCACCCCCCACCAACCCCCAGCAGACTCATGGACATGCCGGGAAGGAGCATCAGCAGCTCCTGACATGTCCACAAGTCCCCAGCTACAGCTGAACCCCTCCAGGAACCTCCTGCTTGCATATTCTCATGGAAACATTTCCTCCCCCCACTGTCTCTTGCACGAACATCCCGGCAGACACACTGCACCAATCTGGGAGTGTTTCCAGTCGAGCTAATGGCATCTGCCGGATGCTGACCCAGCAGAGTGCAGTCTGCTGTATGTATTTTGGACCGAACCATGTGCCCAGCCCTGCAGATGTGGCCAAGCAGCACCACACTCCTGATTTTCTCCTACCTCCTTGGCCCATGCTGGCTTCTCACTGGCATTTATCCCTTCTTTGTAATGGTAGAGGGGTTTCTTCTCTGCTGGTCTCTGCTCCTGCCGCTGCTGTTGCTGCTGCTGCTGCAGGGATACCAGGTAGTCCCGCTCCTGCTGGAGCTGCCTCTGCAGCCTCTCCGCTTGCCGCTGCTCCTCCAGCTGCTTGCGCTTATACTCCTACTCAGGAGAAAGCACAGTGACACCAGTGCCCAACCAGCCTGCCACCACAGGGCTGCAAACTGCACAATTAGCTGTTTGGGTGGAAAAAGGGGCCCAGATACAGGAAAGGCTGTTTTCTGTGCAGGAACTGAGCTGCACAGCATCCCAGGGGAGACTGAGACAACACCTCCAGACTTGTGACCCTGGGGTTGATACTGAAGTGTCCCAGCTGCTGGGGATGGGGTGGGGGAAACCCTGCAAGACCACCGCCAAGGGCTGACGTCTACTTAGGAGTAAGCAGGGACTCTGCTCAGAATTTTCTGTACGGGTAGAACAAAGGATTGATCCGATGAGGTGTCAAACATCACTGGGCTGTCAAGCAAAACCCAACTGAAGCAAATTGTTCTGTAAGATTGATTTGCTGGTTTTGGAAAGGGCTGCACAGCAGGGCCAAGTGCGTGATCCTTCTGGATCCCTATGGCTCTGTGAGGTTTAATGAGTAACTAATTTTGAAAGGGCCTTTTTAACAGGCAAGGGCTTGTGCGAGAGGTTTTCTTTTCTTTAACTAAAATTAATAGCAAGAACAAAACAAGAATAATCCCTGTGGATTAAAAGGAAATGCAGCAAGGGTTCACAGCTACCAGCACTAAAAAGGGTACCTCAAAACAAATCAAATGCAATAAAGAGAACATTCCAAATGCAATCAGCACTGAGGGGATACACACTGCTCCTGCGAGGAAACGAAAACAAAAGCCTCCACTGCGAATAAGGGACCCTCACAGCAGGGTGGGTTTGCAGGGTGCAGGCACGAGACAGCTCAGCCCCACTGTGTAGTGCTGCAGCCTCCAAAGCCAGTGGGGGCTGCTCCTTTGATGGGGGCACAAGCACAGCAATGCCACAGAAGGGATGCAAGGACAGACCTGCCGTGCACTGCAAGGGGACCAGCCCAAAGCAACATCAGGGGGATCAAGGTAGATCTGCTGGTGGCAATGGCATCCCCTGCATCTCATCACGATGGGAGGCTTTTGGGGGACACACGAGCACATGCGGACGCGACACGGGCAGCAAGCGGCAAGCGTGGCCGGGGCCTCCCATTTACCAGAAGTAGTGCTTGCTCCTGCAACAACTGCTGCTGCAGGATCTCTAACTGTCTCTGTTCCTCCTCTAACTGTCGCCTGATGTACTCCTGGAGGCATGGGCAGCAAGGATCGAAGGAAAAAGAGAGAGAAGGTGAAAGAGCCAGTGTTTCCCAAGAGGGAGAATTAAGTGGGCACCCACATCCACTCCACCCATTGATCAATCAGCGCCAGGCACCCTCCATCCCAGCCCAAAGCACCCAGGGTGTCACCACTCAGCAAGGGACCTCTGCAGGGGAAGAGAGAAAACCACTGGGAAACAACAAACATCAACTGGGGACACCACAACACCCCACCCCGGGGAACAAGTGGCTGTGGAAAACCTGCATCAGAGTGTCTCCACACCTGCTGGCCAGCAAGTGGATCCACGTGGAATCAAACAACAGCACTGGAAAGCAGCACACGTGGTGCTAACAATTAAGCAATTTGCTCTTGAGTGGCTAAATATCTGAGTGTTTGCAAGAGAATCTCTGATTAGAGGAAGAGGACCCTGCGATCCCCCCAGGTTACCTGCTCGTGCTCTGCACGCCGCCGCTCTTCCTCCCGCCGCATCTGCTCCTCATAGTGCCGCCGCTGCTCCCGCTCCTGCTGCTTCCGCAGCTCCTTCTCCCGCCTCTGTTGCTGTGGGGGTCAGAGGGACAGGTCAGCACCTCCACTGCTCTTCCCAAGAGCAATAAAGTCCTTTTTCTCAGCATTTTTAGGGAAATACCTCACCAAGCAACCCACAACACTTCTTCCCACCAGGTGCCCAGCCTGCAGGCAGGAATTCTGGGGTGGCAGAGGGGTTTAGTCATCCCACCCCATCCTCATGCTCTCTATTGTCAGGTGCTAGCTACGGGAGAACCCCCAGCAACCTCCTGGGTAGCACCAGTCTACACACACAACCCCATTTCCTGTATCACTTGAGGCCATGCAGTCGTGAATCACCAATGTGCCCAGCTGGTGGGTTCATCTGGACTCAGACAACCTGCACCAGTCCGTTGTATGGGGAACTTGTATCTTAGCTCCAAACCTACCTGCAAGGACCTGCAAGGTCTCACTTGCTGAGACCAGAAGCTGGCAGAAAACACCCAAAATCCAAAGGCTTTTCCCTTCTGAAAGATGAAATGAGCTACAGGGGAAGGTTTTCCTCCCTGCTTGCTCTGCAGCATCTTTGCTGACAGCAGTCCAGGGCATTTCAGTATGTTCATGCCCTGCAACCTGCTGCACCTGGGGCATTCAGGTGACACAGCCTCTCACCCAGTGTACTCCAGCTGCCTGAATCCTGCTGCTCTCTGGTCCTGGAAAGCTGGGGCTCACTGCAAGCTGCCCTGCCATGGAAGCAGAGCGGCCACTGGCCATAGCCACTGCATCAGCAGAGGGCACTCAAAAGCCAGTATTGGCTACTGGGTCTCCCCACTTAAGTCCATTGTCACTACACCGCTGGGTGCAGCAGCAGGTGTGCAGCACTGAGGGAGATGGAGTGTAAATCCAGGCCATTTTTATCTCTTGTTTTTCTCCTTGTTTTTTTCTTTCCCATCACTGGCACACAGTGGCTGAGCAGACTGCAGCGAGGCAGGCACTGGAGGGGCTGGCAATGCCACACTCTGGATAAATCACGTGGAGAGCTGGAGCTGCAGCTGACTAGAGCAGCTCTGCCCAAAGAGCTGGCTGAGCAGTCCAAGACAAAGATGCATCTGCTGAAAACTGCTGCTCTGCAGTAAAACTGCACTGGATATGCAGATGGATCTGAAATTATCTATCTACAGGCAAAAAACTCCCTCCTAGATATCTATTCCTATTATACTTATTTAACTATAGAGAGATTATCTAGTAGTATATATCTCTACAGAATAGATATCTAACAGTTCACTGAAATGCATACATAACAGTGACCTAGCTAATCCAGATCTACATCATTAAACACATATTCATTAGAGATATTCTAATTCTGTAGGTACCTATATGCATTTCCTTATCCTGTTCTTTGAATATAACCTTTCTCATTTTCCTTTAAACATCTGTAGATTTTTAGGGGTTGGACTAGACGATCTCTAAAGGTCCCCTCCAACCCCAAATATTGTATGATCACTACATCCTCACAGATAGATACTTCACAGATACCATATCTGTATTATTATGTATTTATAGATACTGTATGTTATCTTTACAGACAGATCCTGTATAGATATGATATCTTTATTACTATATAGATAGATATTACATAGCTAGATCCCATTAGATACTACCTAGACAGATACTGTGGTACCTATAAAGGTAGACACACCTATATAAATACCTACACCTATAGATAGAGCTAAACAAACATCTAAAGACACACAAACATATCCATACATTAAGGAGTGACTGCCTGTCTCTTCAACCCCAGCCAACCCGCACAGGGACTCTGATGATTGTCTCTGGCTCACTGCTCAGGCTGCAGCACAGCTTTAGTGCCACCTATAGCCATATTTACCAGCGCAGTTCTACTCGCCTCAGGGAAGGGAAAAAATTGCATCCAACCTGAAATAACCTGCCAGCTCCAGACTCCGGCGTGTCCCACGCCAGGCACAGTCACTTGCGCTGCCCACGTAAGCCGAGGATGCATGTGTTACTCTGCATGTATGCCTGTCCTCGCTGAGCTCAACACGAAAGTGGGGCTGCTTGTAGTGTTTTGAAGTCTGCACTAGGAATCGCAGAAGATGTGTCAGTGGGACATGGTAACTGCAGCAGCAAGGGCCGCACAGGGGGATTCTTGGCTTTGCCAGTGCTCCCTGACCTCCTCAGATGAGCACTGAGAGTGGTGGGTGCTGCTCCCACGTGCTCAGGAACATAGATCTTTCACTTGAGTTAAGCACACGTTACCCTGAGCTTCCAATCAGTGTGTATTGCCTTTCGGGTGTGTTTTAACATCAGGTTTCTTCAGTTAAAATAGCATGTTGATGAATAAAGCACATCATGCTTGTGTAGGCTGGGCTTGGCTGGCGGGAGGCAAGGCCCTGAATGCCACAGCTCTTTTTTGAATAGAAATCACCCAGTTGGGCTGCATTTCAAATCTGTCAGGTGAACAAAACCAAACCCCTCCAGGGAAGGAGACACAAGTATTTTTCCCAGGAGGGGAGCAGCATACCACCATCTTTCCAGGGTACTATGTGCCCAGCAGCCCTGGTGAGCCTGTCCCACTTCTGGCCTCTCTCCTGCAAGGCAACATCTAACCACCAGCCTCCTCCACACTGAAAAGCCCATTTACTCCCAGGACCTGGTAGCTGAGTCCTCCAGGCTCCTTTTTCTTTCAAAAAGCCAGGCCTGATGTATTTGTGGATATTTAAAGGTCCTCTGCACGCTGCTGTATCTGGGCTCTGTGAGCTGAGGCTGGAAGCAGGATGCAATAACTACATTTATGGAGGCCAGGAGCACAGCACTTCCCTCCAGCTCAACAGCGGTGTTGTCAGGTCGCATTATACACAAGTTATCTGTCACAGGCTCATCAGGAGAACCTTCAGCTAAGCATCACTGCCTCAGCAGAGCAGGGCTGAGTTGGCAGCGGCACAGCCTCCGGGCACACTGTGCTGTCTTCCCAGCAAAGCCCCGCTTCAGCAGCTGGCAAACATCTGGAGAGGACGTGGCACTGCAGTGGGTGAATCCTCCAGCAATGCCTCCATCTTCCCTCCACCTCTGCCCGTGCTGGTGCTGAACACTGCCAGGATGATGGGGACCCTGCTTTAAGCAGCAACTAAGTGCAGCAAGATGCTGCTGAAAACTGCATGAAGAACGGATGGGTAAAACAATAAGGAAAGGGTGCAAAACATCCCTTCATTTGCCTTGTTCTCCCCATTTTCTGCTCTCCCTCTCCCACTGTGAATGCACACTTCCCACATTTCCCCAAGCCTGAACCTACTGTATTTACACTACCCAGATCTATTATTTATGCGAGGCAAGAGCACCAATTAATTAGGACTGCATTTATATAACTCTGCAGGTAGGGCTCTATGTAGCAGCTTGTAAGCCCAAATGGGATCCTATTTGTGCTGCACTAGAAATGACAGGTTTTAAATATTGATGAGGGAAGACAAATGAAGCAAAACCTCTAGTGGGAAGGCCCCTGGAGGCTTGGCATGAAACAAGGACTTCAAAGCACCAAGCTCCCTTTGCTAGGTCAGAGTCACTCAGAACTACGAGCTGTTGGCGAGCTGCAGCCACCCCATGACTCCCCAGTGAGCTCAGAAAGGCACCAGCACTTGCAAGAAGAAGCTTCTGGAAACCCTGTCTGCTGCTCCCAAACAGGAGCATGAGCCACAAAAGAAGTGGAAGGGGAATTCCAAGTGCCAAATGAAAACAAATATTCTAGGTGGTTGTGTTGTTGTGACAGGCTCATCTATCTGAGCCACCAGGGAAGGAGTGACTGTGACTGAAGCATCATCTTTCCTAACACACCGAGCACTGGAGCACACAGAGGTGTTTCCCACTGGTAGAGAAACTGGGTCAGAACTTCCCACCATGGCAAACAAGGATCTGATATGCTCTGAACCACTGCACAAGCTTTTAGGTGGGGATGTAATAATGGGGTGCTTCACGCAGGAGAAGGCTCATGCTTCACAAACTGAGCTCTATGTCCTTTCCCACCTAGAGGGATGTAAGGCTTAGCACATCTCTGTTCTACAGCAGCTGCTGTAACGCAGCCCTCCTTGGAAATGGGGTACAGGGCTGCTGCCAGGACCACTGCAGTGTCCCCACATAGCATATTAATGCAAGGAGGCTGTCATCTTAGTACAAATGTTCCTACAAGCTATTTGGCACCCCCCATTTTAGCTAACTTATCTGTAATTAATTGCTGGAATCTTTGGCATTGTCTTGTAAGAGCTTCCAGCAATGGTCACCTGCTGCTTCATGTACCAAGGAGCTGCAGCAATTTTTTAGCCCCTGAACACCCAGCTCTGTTAACTGACTTGAACAAATCCTCACACACAAAGAGCAAGACGCCGAGATTTGCCTTGTGTGTTCCCTGGGAAGATCTGACCTTCATTTTATACCTAGAAAGGAAAAAAAATCCACAGCAGAGTGGAAAAATGAGGTTATGTAAAGCCCTCCCTGACTACATCTGCTTGCTGCTGCCAAGGGTTCTGCACAGAGATTTGTCTTGCAGGATCTCTCATGCTCCAGCCCAGAAGATGTGTTAATTCCTACAGCTAAGCTGGAGCTTTGCTGGTTCAAATGGTGCAGCAAGGCTCGTTCTGTGGCAGCAATAAACAGAGGGATTACTAGGGAACTAGCTGTATCTAATATATGTGTATATAGGGGAAAATGAAAATATACTGAAGCCTATCCACCTTCTGCAATCCTAAATATTTCCCTAAGTGCTGTTTGATCTATTGATATTTTATTCTCTAATTTTTTGTTGAGGGGTGGGCATTTTGAATCAATGAGACCAGCTTTCTGCACAAGGGAAAACAGAGCTGTGACCCCGCTGCCCTGAAGGTCCTGGTTTCAGAACTAGCCTGGGGATTTTGGCAGTTAAAGACAGCTGCAAATCTAAATCCCTTTGGCTGCCTAGAAGGATTCAGCCTCGGAGCAGGAAAGGAGTCAGCTGTTGGAAAAGGAGACCCAAGTGTCCAACAGATGCACAGTCACGTGAAGGATGGCAGCAGGTCTTGGGAGCACTATGAAGAAAGCACTGGGAGACCTCTTCACTTGATTTTTATATATATATATACATTTGATTTTCCCCAAAATGCCTTACAATGACAGCTGCTTCCTTCATTTTGAGCTCTGCTGGGTGAGGCAACAGAAACAGCAGCTCTGCCCTTGACAATATTTAAAGACAAGATTGGGACACATAAAGAGAAGGTGTGCACTGACAGGGAAACGGACCAGTTGATCCTCTAACAGGCCTCTCTCCTCCAAATGACCTCTAGGTGTGTTTGAGCTTGGCATCCTCCTAAGACAATCCTTTTGGTGCTGTGCTTGGGCCCAACCGATGCGCTCACTGAGCCTGGCCACCTCCATGGCATCTTACAATGACTCAGAGCTCCGGATACTGCTTGGCAGTACTAAACAGGGTGACTTAGTTGTCCCAAAAGGCACTAGCACTGAGTGTTTATTTGTCCTGGATGCTCTGTTGGGTTTTGAAGGTCAACTTTATTTTGAAAATACAGTAATCTGAGTCTCTCTTCCCAAAGATCTACCAGTGCAGCCCTGCCTTACCGGAGGCACACCCCCCCTTAGTCAGACCATAAAGCAGTGCAGAAGAAATCCTGTTCCCATGAACCAAAATACATCCAAAGCCAAGAGCCAACAACTGAAGTCAGTGCAAAGCTGCAGTAAGGAAAAGCAGACAGGCCCAAAGGGAACAGCCTGGCTGCTGCTGTAGGATTGGGTGCTGCTGTGATGGGCAGCAGAGCCAGAGCAGTGCTGCTGTCTGGGAGCAGAACAGCCATGACACAGATGGAGTGTGCAGGGTGCCTCAGGCTGTGCTGTCAAACCACACAGCTGTGACAGCCACTGTCTGGTGCCTCTGCTTGGCCATCAGATGCTCTATGCCCCAAAATCTCTAGGAAGAACAAAGATCAAACTGTATCCACCACTGACTGGGAGTGCTGGAAATAGTGGGATAGCCTGGGGGTACAAACCTCTTCTTGCATCCTGGACTGAGGCAGCATCCCCCTCCCCAGGGTGGACACTGGGTCTCCACTGTGAGGAGGAAGCTCTAAAGGATGACGCTTGAGGCTGCTATGAGGCTCCTCTAGTCATCTCCCATCAGGAGTGATAAAACTTTCTCTTTGCTAACATCTGCCTTTGCTATTCTTCTGGTTGTCCTATAGCAGCTACACAACATCTGGCAGACAGCAAGGCCACAGCTGGCTGTACAGTGTTCCTGCAACGACCCACCAGGTTTGCACCAGGTCTGTACCTCTGCAAGGACTGACTCCTGCTTTAATCCTCACCATAGCACATTGACCTTGTAAACAGGTGTCTAGAGGAGGGCAGAGCTCATCTTGCTTTGTGTGGCTGGAGAGGCAGGTGGCTACGCAGACCTGAGAAGCCACTGGGGCCATCACTGATCGTGTTCTGCCCTAATCGTGGCTGAACCCATAGGCTGATCGTGCCACTAGGCCCACGCTGGTGCAGACAGAAGACACTCTGCCTGATGGAAGGCAAAGAGCCCTACTTTGCCTACTCCTCCAAAATGTCAGGAGCAAGAAAATGCCTCCATGCCAGCTTTGCTCCAGCAGACACCACCCTGTCAGTGTAGGTCTGAAAACTGTAAGGCAGCTGTGATGAAGGCAATGGGTGAAGAGCCCAGGGGGACAGTTAGAGCCACCAGAAACAAGAGGCACTGATCTCAGAGCCTAACTACAGAGGCATCAGCTTTTAATGATGTGGGGAAAAGAACAGGGGGGACTAGCAGAGCCCAACCCCACAAGGCAGCATCTCCTGAACGCAGGGCAGAGCTATCCAGCCAGTAAGGGAGATTACTTCTATGATTCAAAACCTGCTTGGGAAGTGGTAGAGTGAACTATTTTCTTCTATGTGAAGAGAACATATTAATATGGGGACAAGCATTGTATTCATTACAAGATTGCAGCTAATCTGGTGGCTGCCTTCATTCTGCTGTTGTTCTGCTCCTGCAGCCCTTGCAGAGAGTAGACTGGAACAAAGGCAGAGCCAAGCTTCCATACATGAGTCCTCATAAACATCCACTGGTGCAGGGGATTTTGGAGTGCAAACCTCTCTCCGAGCAGCTCAACAGCTTTGGGAAGGGTATGGGATGCAAGCAAAGCCTGACCTACAAGGTCCTGCACATGCAGTGCTCAGTTTTAAGGTGCTCTCACAGCAAGACAGACCTATGTGGTTACCGCTCTGGGTTTGCCACTGCTGGCTTTCACCCGCAGGGGCTCAGAGGACCACCTCAAAGAGAGGGGCCCTACCATCACCATAATCATCACAACCACCATCAGCTGCCTGAAATTCCTTTCTGTCTGTGCCCCTGGCCTGGAGCCATCACCCAGAACAAGGGTCAGGGCAGACATAACAGATATTCTGGCTCCTACAAATGAAGGGAGTGGCTGCTCTAATCGTCCTCTTCCTGCACTCTCTTTTTTCAGACCTATGTGTGACCTTCCCAGAAAGTTAATTCAATTACCCTTGATGTATGAAGCCTTCCATCAGGCACTTGGGATTCGTTCAGTGTGAGGCAAAGGGTGCATCTGTGCAAAATGACATCCCAAACCCCAAAAGCAGAAGAGCCCCCTTATTTTGTGGAAGGCTGCTGTAATCCAAGAACCAGGAGCCAAACTAAAAGCAAGTGCTTCCTATAGAGTACACAGCCAGGCTGAGCAGCTCAAGGAAACCCAAAGTCACCCAGGCAAATCCTGCAGCTGGATTTCAAACGGGGTGGATAATTTTATGACCGATTGCATTTGTAGCTGGTATGTTAAGACACGGGTAATGAAATCTTATGCTTCGGGGCACATATAGATCCATTGCACAAGTCAGGCAGGCATCTGACCCTCCCCTGCAAGAGAGATTGTAATTGGCAGGGTCTGGAGTTGCAATTAGGGGTTAAAAGGGACAAAAGTGACACTGGATCTGGGGAAAAGGGGCTTTTCAGCATCTCCACGACAGCACTGCCTGGACCAGTAAGAGTTCTGCCCACCTTGATGGAATACAGCCATCACCCCGATAATAGGGGAACTCAGTAGTTTTGGGGATCCTTTTAATTTTGGTATTCCAAGGGTTTATTTATGGCAAACGAGCTCCATCACCTTCACCACCTGGTAGGATGAAGAAAGTGGCTGGAGGTGGATGTGCCACAAGGATTAGCAGGGGGGTTTGACCACTGTAAACGTAACTTCTGGGATTACTGACTAGAGAGGTTAGGACATGGTCCTATAAAACCAGGCTAAAAACAGTAACTACTTCAGACCTGCTATCAGAAATCCTGCTGTTCCACCAGAACACAGCCTCTGCCAGCCCACTTCCAGTCTGTGGCCAGTTACCTCCTCCAGCCTTCGCCTCTGCTCCTTCTGCTCCTCAATCCGCTTCTGCCGCTCAGCCAGCAACTGCCGCTTGTGCTCCTCATTCTCCCGCTGCTGTTGCTCCAGCTGCTGACGGCGCAGAGCCTCTGACCGCTCCTTGTTAGCCAGCTGCAGCCTCAAGAAATCCCGCCTCAGTGTCGACTCCCCGGGCAGGTTTAGGATGGAGCTGTATGGGAGAGAAGCATCACAGAAGATTCTCCTCCCTGCATCCTTAAATCATCTTGCCAGGGTGAGTTCAGCCTGATTTCCCAACGTTGTCCCTCTCCCCTTCATCCCAACAGCATCCAAACACCTGACTGAGCTTGGGCAGCAGCAGATGGTGGGACCACAGGGCAGCAGACAGTGCTCTCTGTCCATGGCCCACCAGTAATTTACTTACTCAAGGTTTCCTTTAAGTGAAGTCTCCTGTGCTGCAGTGGCACACACTATATTTAGCTGTTCACCAAGCACATGAATCACTGACAGCTACTAAAATACTGTATCATCTCCGTGAAATAATGGAATAACCTGACACTAATTACAACAGAGCTGAAAAATGTCACCAAAGAAAGTTCAGCCCTATCGTGCTTGCAGCAACACCAGGGAGGTGAACAGTTACAAGGAAGTACGGAGTTACACGGGGATGTAAGGGACTGCACTGCAAAGAGTCTTCTTTACCCTGGATATAAGGAAGAAACCTTTTGCAACGAGAGTGGTGCAACACAGAAACAGGATGCCTGGGGAGGTGGTGGAGGCCCCACCTCTGGAGACATTCGAGGTCAGGCTGGATGATGCTCTGGGCAACCTGATGTAGTTGGAGATGCCCCCCCTACGGGGGTTACACTAAATGACCTTTAAAGGTCCCTTTCAACCCAATGCATACTATGATTCTTTAATTTCCCCTCATATTTCTTCTGCAGCTAAACACCCTCATGCCCATGTTGGCACCATAGGGATGCTGCAGATCCCACAGGCAGTGGGGTCATCCTCTGCAGCTTCTGGCTAAGATGATGTACAAGTTTGTAGCCATGTACTATCCAGCAGAGGGAATGCTGTGTTCTGCCAGGGAACAGGACTGAGGCTCAGACTGTCCTTTTCCCATTCCTAGCTCACACCAGCCTGCCACCCAAGCTGATTTTACAGAGAGCTAAAGAGACACCAGGGCAGGAGTGAAACGCTGATTCTTACCTGGGCTCTCCAGAGTCATTTTCTTCCTCTTCTTCCTCGCTCCCACTGTACTCATACTCTGTCTCATCTAGGAACAGAATTGCTGATCAGTGCCCTTTGCTGGGCTAATCTGATTTTCCAGTGGTCGAAAACCCTAGAGCTCTGAAGGCAGAACAGACAACTCTTTTTTTTCCTCCCATGACAAGGAATAAGCAGAATTATTTCCCTGCATCTCCTAGTTTTTTGGGGGCACCTGCAAGGCCGGGGAAGCATGGGTGGGCTCCCTGGGTGCTAGCACCTCACATGGCTGTGCTGGCAGGCAGCATCAGCACAGTGGGCAACAGCTGCAGGAGTCAAAGTCACCCAAGGCAAAGTCTATGAAAGAAGAATCTATCCACATATAGCAAAGACAGCAAGTGACCTCCTTCTACTGGAGGGTTCTTCAAAAGGAGGTGCAGCATTGCCTAGTGAATCCACAGGCACTGGCAGGTGGGATTTAGCTTTGGCTTTGAAGGCACCAACTCTGCTCTCTCTAAACATATGCTCCTCTCTGGAGACATTCAAAACCTGCCTGGATGTGTTCTTGTGTGATCTACTCTAGGTGGTCCTGCTCTGGTAGGGGTGTTGGATCTTTCAAGGTCCCTTCCAACCCCTAACATTCTGTGGTTCTACAGGCAATGAAAGCATCTACATAAAAGCCCAACTGCAGTGCTGTGCTCCACACTGTCATTTCTTTTGGCATATCTTTTACTGGATGAAGGGAATGATAGTGAAAGGCTTGTGCATTTATCCAACTACTCTCCTCTAGAGTCCAACCTTCGTTTTGCAGACCAAACACATCTAATACTTCACCAAGATCCTATATTATTGTTTTAATTGTAGTGAAATCTCTTATAAGGGGTGGCAAGGTATGCATGGAAAATCAGTTCTACTACCAGTAGGAACTGAAATACCAGAGAATTCATTCGAGCTTTCAAATTAAAACTTGGTTCACAAGCAACTGAATGCTTTAACAAGTTTCTTGTCTATCTGCTCTTCCTTTCACAGGACTTTGATAGGGTCTGGAGAATTCACTGGAAACATCCAGTATGAAAGGTCATTCCCACTCAGTGGCAAGGGTCTTATCTGGCTGTTGGTTTGCACAGCTCTGCTCACTGCTGGATGTCATGCAGATCAACAGACTTGGCATGAAATATGTGAGCTGGGGAACAATTGGCCTCTAAAAGCTTCTCCCTCCCACACGTCAGGAAGCACACATCAATTGTATACACCCAGTTGAGTGAATCAAAGCTTAAATGCTGAATGGACTAAAAAGACATCAGGTAAAAAATCTTATGTTTAAAGCACTGGTTAGCTATAAAAACAACCCTCGTAGCCTGAATGATCACAGAGTGTTCTGTTGTGGCTATTTAGTTTTGTTTCAATGAGTGAGAGGACTCAACTCAAATAATCTGAACTCAAAGCAGCAAGAAGCCTGGCTGCATGGAAGGACCATGCCTATTGAACTCAACCAGTCTGTGAACAATCTTAGCCATCCAAATAAGGGAAACTGAGACCAACCCAACCATCACCCACACAGATGCACCCTGGTCCACAATATGAATCTCCAAGCACATGGCAGAGGTTAAGGACAGCCAGAGTGTTGCAGCTCCACTAACTCTTCTTGCTTCTCCACTGACCTTTCTCGCCTCGCTTCTTTTTAGTCCTGTCGATGTGGTCCTTGAGCTGGATGCGGACCTGCCTTTCATTGGGCTGGTCTCGGATGAAGGGGTGCTTCATCAGCTGCTCTGTGGTTGGTCTCTGGCTGTGGTTCTTCACTAAGCAGCTCTCTATGAAGGACTGAAACTTTTTAGACCTGTCCAAGGACAGAAAAAGAAGGAACTGAGAAGAACAGGTAAAAATATTGATATTCACATTAGAAAGTGAGGGCATTTGAGAAGATCATTTTGCTGATACACAACTCTTGCTCAGCTGCAGCCTTCCAAGAGGATTCCCATGATGTCTCTGTGATGCTTAGCCCTGTCTCAAAGCTGCATCATCACATGTGCCCTCCATCACTTCACCCCCATCCACTCTTCCTGTGCATGCTCCTAGCCTGCTGCCATCAGGCAAAATAAATCATTGTATTGAGTTTAGAGAAAGTCTGGAACTACCAGCATGGCCAGGGAACCACCAGAGCTGTTAACAGCAACCAAGAAAATGAAAGGTGTCTTCTTCCTGCCTTCCCTCCACCCTGTGAAACTGCAGGTAGAAATGAGAGCCAGCACATACAGATATCAAGGCAATTCCTAAACGATCAGTCTCTCAATTTTTATATCCCCAGCCAGTGTTTCAGGAGATGCATTTTTCTGAAGATGAGTGGGGCAAGCTAGGTTGATGTGGTTTATTCAGGTTTAACCACCCAACATTATGTGGCTTGTTAAAGCTCAGGCAACCTCTGGGTGATGCTCACTGCCTGCAGCCCTTCCCTGCTCTCTCAGAGGGACCTGGGCCACCATGCCCCAGTCACCCTGACCACAGATCCAGGAGAATGGGATGTGTTTGGTCAGTATGTTTTGGTGGGAACAGGGCTGCAGGTGTCAGAGCCTTGCTCCTCCTCACAGTCTGCCTTCCCACAAACGGTTAAATTCAATCTCAGCTAAAAGAGCTTCTGGCAAATCCTTAACAAACTGATTCCTCTTGCTGTCAAGGAGTGTTGCACATCAGAAGATTCCCTGGAACTAAAGTCTCTACACTGTAAACCCAAGAGAAAGAACATGAGTTGAAATGTTAACAGGCCACTGCACTCCACATTGCTTTAGCAATACCCTTCTGGTTCTGGCTGGGACAGAGTTAACTCTGTTCCTTGCAGTTGGTGCAGTGCTGTGCTTTGGCTTCAGCAGGAAAATAATACTGGTAACAGGCTGGTGTTTTCAGTGGTTGCTAAGTAGGTGTTTATACTAAGTCAAAGGTTTTTCAGCTTCTCATGCCCAGCCAGTAGGAAGGAGCATGAGCAACCAGGAGAGGACAGTGGCAGGACAGCTCAACCCAACTGGCCAAATGAAGGTTCCACAGGACATCTTGCCCAGTAGGTAAACTGGGGGATGCTGGTCAGGAGGGTCTGGGCATTGGTCAGCAGGTGGTGAGCAACTGCACTGTCCATCACTTGTCTGCCTTGGGCTTCATTTTACTCTGATTTTATATTCTCCTCCTTTTTATTAAAAGTATTAAAACTATTACTAGCATGTTTTGTTTCATTTCAGTTACTAAACTTCCTTTCATTCGATCCACGGGATTCAGTTGTTTTCATTTCTCCTCCCCGTCCCACCAGTGGGGAGGGGAGGAAGTGAGGGCAGCACTGTGCTCAGGTGCTGTCTGGGGATAAACCACGATAAGCAAATAGGAAAACACGTGTAAATGAATGTCAGAAGCCACCTGATAGTACAAAATTATATTAGAAGTAAAACAATAAGCTTTCAGGGATTTTACTCTTAAGCTGTCAGGCTAAAAGTGATTTATCTTTCCAGTACTAATCCATACAAATTGAGATGCAGAAAATAAAATACATGACTGTATCCAATTAAATCCTCCCTCCAGCTTTACTAATGAGCAAATCCTCCTTCCTCACCTTACTTCAAGAAACTCAGTGTCTCGGTGGATCCCACAGGGACAATTCATGTAGTGATCAAACAAATCTGCTTCTAAAATATGATTCAACCCTGCTGGGGTGAAGCTGGAGACGCTCCAGTTCTGGATGTGTAGTCCAGCGTCTACAAATAGGGTCAAGGTGAAGTAGTTACAAAGTCAGTGATGGGTTTGGTGATGGGGTCCCAATGTCCTGGGATGGTTTAAGACACCTTTGCATCCTTTGTCTGGATGAGCAGCTAGGGACAGGGACCTGCTCAGGCTTCTGGTTCTTCTGAAATCTTTCTCTCTAAGAAACAAGCCTGTCCAGTGGCACAGTTCAGCCCTTGCTGGAGCAGAAGATAATGGCTTTCTCCCTGGTTCTGCTCCAGGAGGACACCATGACATGGATCACGCCCTGCTGAGACAGAGGTCAGTCCACCTTTATGAAACACACACTCCTCCAGCTTGTGGGGTTTATAAAGCTGAAATCAACGTTTACAAAGTCCTCGCAGCTGCTGGGATGAAATGTGGTCTCACAGTGCAAACAGCACCTCATTAACAGAGAGCTTTTGTCATCTCTTACACAGCAAGGCTAGAAGTGTTTATAGGAACGACACCGCTACGGTTCAAGTTCATTTCATCTGTGAAATACAGGAAGAACTAAAATAAAGCTTGTTGCTGGCTGCCTTTAATGGGCAGAGATGATACCAAAGACTTTAACTTCATAGGAACACGGCAGTATTTCTAAAGCGAGTTCAAGGATTTACTAAGCAACAAAAGTCTTTTCCTCTCCATCTTTTTGATTGAGGGCAGCTTCCATGCCTGCAGTCCCTCTTGACTTTCCATGACTTATCCCTCAAAGGTGCTGGAGACACTTTGTTAGCTCTCACATGTGGAAGGAGATGGCTCTGCCCACCTGAGGTTCTCCTATGTTTTGCTGCACACAAAAGTGAGGAGGTACTAAGGTCCAACTTCAGCCCAGCCTTTCTTTGTTTTGCCTTTGATCTCCAGTCTTTCTGGGCTGGACTTACAGAACGACAGGAGTCATCCTGGCCAGGCACAAACCTTCAGCTGGGGACAGTGTTTGCCAGGTGTCCCGTGGGAAAAGCTGAAAAAAGCTCTTAAGGCATCAATGGAGCTTCATCTGGACCTTTGGAGCTTCCCAGTGCATCAGAGCTTGGAAGAGGGATATAGCTAATGGGTACATGTGTCCCAATTCTGCTGGAGACCAGAGATCTTTACTGATCTTTTCTTGGAGGGGTAGTAGAAGCCATGTGAGCATCACCAGCTTGATTTCCTAGGTTCCTTGACTTGATATGCCATTCCAAATTGATCCGTCTCTCAAAGCACCTGGGATGCTCTCCCTGGCATGGGCAGGGCACAGCCCCGAGCACACACCAGCTGACCCTGGTCAGATAATACCACAATTCACCATTAGGAGACAGGAAAACCTGAGCTAGGCACCAGAGACGTGAGGAAGGTGGTGTCAAGAAACACCCTGGCTTGCCCGGAGCACACCCTGCTAGACTCAGAGCAGGGACTAAAACACAACTTGCACCCCAGCTCTGCCTTTTATCTTAAAGAGATGGGGAAATACTCTGCTCAAAACCTACTTTCATCAGCTTCCCTCTGCCTGGAGCCTAGGGAAGCCACTGCTGAATAAACAGCCCTACTGTATGAAAAATGAACTCCAGAGTCTCACAATCCATTTTGTGCCGGAGCAGGAAGGATAATGAAATAAGAAGCCAGGGCTCTGGCAGAAAACAAGTGAATGAACTATTTTCTCAGTTGACTAACGGTATCTTCAGAGGGCTGGGAGGGGAGAACAAGCATCACTGGCACCTGCAGAACCTCTCCTCCTGGTTTGGTACTGGTGCACTTAACGATTGGGTTGACAAGATGCCTCCTGTCAAAACCTGGGTGAGTTTTTAGGGGCTAGTCCTTAAAGCCCAACACCATGCACCTGAGACGGAGGGCTCCAAGCTCCTCTTGCTCCTCTCAGCTACAAATACCTGTTGCTGTGACAAGTACCAACTGCTCTTCTCCTTTTTCATGTGTCTTTGACAAAATAACAAGCATAACTTCAAGAGATAAGGGAAAACCTCCCTGCACGACCTCAGCCTATGTAGGAGCAAGGGGTCGTGCTGCTTTCTGAACACCTGGCAGACCCTTCCTGACCAAACCACTACTGAAAATACAGGGCAGGCAACTGCACGAAGCAAGGATGAGTGTTTTTAAGGCCTGCAGCTCCACCAGTTCACAATACACAGGAATAAAACATCCGCTGGGCTCCAGGAATATTTTTCCTACAGGTTTCTGTTGGCATGCCCCACTGCAAAACAGTGACGTATTTTTTCCTGCAAAATTTTAGAAAAAAGGCCAAACTAAGTCCAAATCTCCGCATTCCTGGGCCTTCAAGATAAACTGTCCTCTTTTTTTTGGCCTAGATACACGTTTCCCCTCGAAAACGGAACCTGACTGGAAAGAAACGGGAGCCAATTGAATTGTCATCTGGCCTCAGGCTCCACAAACTGCTTTGGAAGAGCCAACCTGGTGCTGTGAAATGTCCGTGTTACACAACGTTTTCCTCTCTGCCTACCTAGGAAACCCTCCAGCCCACAGCAAGAGGCTCCTTCAGAAAAAACTGCCTCTTCATAGGAGATGAAGACCTCACACTGCACTCAGCAGGCTGCTACTGGACACCACAGCCACCACCACCAAGTTCCCAGCGCGCTGGGGATGCAGAAGTTAGTTCATCCAGAAACATCTTTACAGTCCTTGAAGATTGAGAAAGAGACTCACCACTTCTTTGACTTCAACCTCGGGGCCGGGTTGCGGGGGATGAGGAAGAGGGCTCTCATGGGGTGCATGTCACAGAGAGCTGCAATTCGCAAGAAAAGGCGTTAGACACAACATAACAGCTTGTAGTCCCCCCCCAATTTTCCTACAAGGAGTCTACACGGCCAGCTGGGGAGGCCCATGTTGTCTCAAGCTGCAAGACCCATATGGCAGGTGGGTTTGTGGTGACAATCCCAGTCCTGGACTTCAGGGAAGAGCTGATGTTCCTAGTGAAGTGATGTGTGTGTCTGCAGCTCTGCCAAGCTTGGCGGCAGGGGCTGGCTGCAGACACAGAATCATAGGGTTGGAAGGGACCTCCAAATGTCTAGTCCAACCTTCCTACAACAAGCAGGGACATCACTCACTAAACCAGATTGCCCAGAGCCCCATCCAGCCTGACCTTGACTGTCTCCAGGGATGAGGTCTCCACCACCTCTCTAGGCAACCTGTTCCAGGGATCTGCTTCCCACAGACTAAAGAACTCTTTCCTGATCTAAATCTACCCTTTTCCACTGACATCTGTCTGTGTGTCTGCAGGACTCAGAGTGCTCCCCTCATGTACCAGGAGTCACACAGGGCCATGTGCCTTTGCTTGCTGCCCACCCTGTCCCCTGGCAGCTCTGGCCCCAGGGACACTGTGAGCTTCATCCCAGGGAGGCCAGGCTGTCTGAGAGAACCTTAGCACAGAGATGAGCACCGGCTGGTGCTCAGCACCCCCAGCTCATTGTACCTCCGGGGTAATTAAAGCAGAGCAAGGCAGCTACTTACGGGGAGCACCCTCCGCCATCTCAATGGCCGTTATCCCCAAAGACCACAAGTCGCTCTGTAAAAGAAAGCAGAGGGACACAGGTGATGCAGGGGAGCATCCACCTCTTGTCACAACGATGGGCACTGGTTGAGAGGTCTCAGCCCTGTAAGCCAGGTCTCTGTGTTAACTGCAAGCACTCAGACCCATGCCTTCTTAGCTTATCTCATCCCCCTGCTATGTGTTGGAGCCTTCCAAGAGGCTTCCAAAGCCACTGTTTACCCCACAATTTGAAAACCTTCAAGGCATTTCTACTGTGGGACACAAAGTCTTCACTGGGCCATTGTTCCTAGTAGCCCTGGTGAGTACAAGGCCTGAGGAGATGCTGAGGATGACCTCAAGTTCCCCTGATGAGGGCATTCTAAGGAGCCCTGTGCACTAATGAATGAACCCCCAGCTCCTGAAAGAGCTGGTGAGAAATTATTCCACAGCTTCATGGCTGGTGAAAGCAGCAAATGTGGCTGCAAGCTCCTTGCTGAAAGCTGGGTGATACCCAAACATGGATGTGATACAGCTTCACAGAAAAGGTTACTTGGAATAGATTAAAACCAAGAAATACCTTGAGGTACCTCAGGAAACCCTCGTATCATGCACTGCTCGTTAAGTGAAAGCCTGAAAAGCAGTGTTTCACCAGTGCAAGGAGAAACAAACACTTCACCTTGTTCCCAAGCCCTACTCAGCACGTGTGGCTAGATGTGTCTCCTGAATAAGCAGAGCACAGAGAATGCAGCTATTTAGAAAACCCTGCTTGCATACTTGCATCACTCTTCCTCCTCTTTTCCCTTTTCAAGAGGGAATCTGTAGACCCAGCTCCCTGCTAGAGAGCAGCCATGAGCTCCCCTGACACCACCCCACCATCACTCCTGAGCTGTGGAGGCACCTCTAGATCTCGTAACAAGCCCCAGAGGACACTGAGCTCTCCTGGCAGCCGCAGAGAAAGAGACACTCCATGCCAGTGTGAGAAAGCAAGAACCTGCCCTAATGGTTCTGCCACACTCTGTGTTTTGCCAGAAGGAGACTGATAACTGACTCTGGACACTGTGCCCAGCACTGCAAACGATTCACAGTCCAGCACCCACTGGAGCAGGACCCACATGAGTTTTGGTGTCTTTAGCCTTGGACACATCTCCAGAGGGTGGAGAGACCTGCCTGAGGTAGAAGGGTGACAAAAGCACTGGCAGAAGCTGTGGGTGCACAGGGGTTCAGAGCAAACCTGATGCTATGTAGCTGGCAGATAATGTTTTCTGGAGACCAGCTAAACTCCAGTTAGCACATCAAACCAGCAAATATTGTAAGTAGAGTGGAAGGCTCAGACTCTGCTTTCCACCCTTCCTCCTCCAGCTCTCATGTATTGGTCTTCATTTGCTCTGCTCTCTGCTGTGTCCCTGCAGTCCCACTTCAGCCTCCTCATCTCTGCCTCAAGAGATGCTGCTTCCAAACTGCCTCAAGCCTCTAAACCTGCAATTTAGCAACTAAATCCCAGAAAGGCTGTCATTTCCCAGCAGAGAACCCCAGAGAAGCTCAGCCAGAGCCCATTTCTAGGGACCACAAACACCTTACATACCTCAGCCAAGAAACACAACTGGGATTTTCAATGTCAAGAGACCTTCTCCTCATTTGTAGCTCAAGTTCTCCCCTAACAGATGCTGTCCTTGCTACACATCTTCACACCTGCTTATAAATTCTCTCTCAAACCTTATTTCCAGCCCTTTCACAGGAAGGCTCATCCACTCGTTGTTTCTGGCCAGCTGGGATTTCTGCCTCATACTTAATTACAGCAGCCTTTCCACACGATTCAGCACACATGACCCCTTCCCTCTGGGTTGCCACTGAACTCCTTCCAAATTCCTACTGTGTCTTTCCACACCGAGGTGCCTGGTATTATATGTGAGATGCCAAGCCACCTTAAAGCTGGAGCAATACAGAAAAGGATTATCACCTCTCTCAGTCTCCCAGCAAAAGCAGAAGGCTCAGCGGGAAGCACCCGTTCTATAATGACCTGGAATTCAGAGAGGGGTTTTGTGGGGTATTTTATTTGATCTTATTACTTTTGAGTCTGAAAAGCTTTAAGATTTACGTTGTCTTGACTTAGGAATGGAAGCAACTTCTCCCCCCACCCTGTTTTGTTTGGTAGCCTATTGACATGATATCTGTAAAGATAAAAAGGAAAAACAGCTGGGGACCCCCCCCCAGCAATAAACAACCTCAACAGTGTGGGGTTTCTGTCTGCTCTTTTTTAAAGTGGTTTATATTTGTGAGAAGGTATTTACTGCCTCCTTCCATAGATGACACAAGCATCTCTTTCTGGCTAAGAAAACAGGGAGATCAGAGGCTTTTTGTCCCTCAGATTAAGCCTGAAAGGATTCCTTTTCTCACTCTATAAATCTCATCTTTTCTATTCACTATTTTAAGCCCCCAGCATCTGATTTGCATCCCTTTAAAAAAAAATATTGTCATTTAGATTTCCTCCCCCACTTCAAAGTGAGAGCATCAGGTGCAGGGATGTGATCCCGGGATACATGTGGAATATCCAGTGGCTTCCACATCACCAGGAGCTCTGAGAACACCCTGCAGCAGCAAACAGCCTTCTGCTTCATTCCCAGCCAAGGGAAAGGGGCCAAAGCCAACCTCAGAGGCACAAGCTTGCAAGGAGCGATTGATCTGCGGGGACAATAGAGGGATTCTGGTACTGGCACTTCTGCATCAGTCAACGGCATATTAAGTGCCCCAGTTATTCTGGAAAGAGAAGAAACCTCGGGGATTTCTGAGGGTAGAAAGTAGCCTGTGAAGACATCAGTCCCTTTTCTAATAATAATAAAACCCAATCTTGGTTATTTCTGAGGGTCGAAAGTAGCCTGTGAAGACATCAGTCCTTTTAAAATAATGTTATTAATGATAAAACGTTTATTGTTTATGTATTAATTTATTATTATTGTTGTTGTTATTGTTTTTACAGCATTGCTCCAGGCATCTATCTGTCAGCAGAGATGTGGCTGCAGCCCCACCACACAGCACTGCCATCAGCGGAGCGGAGGAAACGCCTGTTGTAATTGCTTAATCAGAGAGCGTTAAGTAATTGCAGATTAAACTCTTCCTACATGTCCTTATCATTAATGATTTATATAACCCAGAGTCTGAACCCAGACTGGAGAACCGCTCGGTGGAAAATCATCAGTTCAAAAGTTGACTGATGCACTTAAATAGCTCCGATACCAAAGCACCACTGGATTCCTTCAAAATCCTTCACTCCCCAAATGTTTCTCTGAATGACTGATCATTTCACCCCCAACTGCACCATGATGTGCTCTACTTCACCATTACATTGTGGTGTCCTACTGTTTGTCCTCCACACAAAGGGTCTCAACATCCTTCTTTAATCACTTCCTTGTGAAGTGACCTCTCTGCAGGCACCTGACAGATCTACAGTAAACTTTATCTAGGACTGAGCTTCTCCCCCCAGAGTTCATACGTCAGTGTCTTGCTCTCCTCTCTGGACACACTCAGCATATCTTAGAGAGTTTGGAGCTATAAATTCAAGCTCTGGACACTTCGAAACACCCTGTGACACAAAAAAAAGAGGAATATTCTACAGATGTGTGGTGAGCTAGTTGCAGTAAGGCAGGAAACAGGGTAAAAATACTGAGCTCTCCCGCTTGAAGGCATCAGACCTTGCTGTCATTTGAATGGGCAGGAGGGACTCACAAGGCTCCTGCAGACCCGCAGCCTGGCATGGGGCTCTCTGCCGTGTTATTTCTCCACAACAATGTTGTGCAGCCACAGATCCCAAAATAAACTTCAAACAGGCTAGAGAGACGTGGGGAAAGTAGGTCAGCCCTCCAAAGATCTGATTTGTGTGGCAGCCCTCAGATCTCCCCACAAACACCAACCTGCAGGCCAGAAGATGTGCTTTTGCCTTTTCTAAACCTGACCTGACTTACTCTCTGGAGTAAACAGAGCAAATGCAGCGCATGTCACTGTAGGACTAAGCATGCAGCACTGGAAAGCGGGCTCTCAGGTAGGAAGCTGTAGTCTGGCACCTTTCTCAGCATGGGGAAAGACTTCTCCACAGAAAATTTGGGTATGTGAACAGCACAACAAAGATTCCTGTTAGACCTGAGTTAGCATCTCAAAAATCCAACAGCCAGAGAGCAGGAGGGATCTTGCTGCTTGTCAACATATGCTTCAAAGCTGCAAGAACAAGCTAAACTCCTGAGTGTTGAAGTTCATGGCACCAGGGCATGAAAGGAGAGATCATACCAGGCACCTTCTTCAGATGCTTATGATCACAACTCTCACTGCAAGCAGCAGAAGTGCCTGTTTAATTCCTTCTCTGCCTAGTTCTTCTTTGTGAAGAGTACATCTACAATAACATATAGAATCATTAGGGATCGGAAGGGANCCAGATGACCTTGAGAAGAGCCTGGCTCCATCCTCCTGACACCCACCCCTCACACTTTTAGAGACATTAATGAGGTCACCCCTCAGCCTCTTCTTCTCCCAGCTAAAGAGATCCAGCTCCCTCAGCCTTTCCCATAAGGGAGCTGCTCTACTTCCTTCATCATCTTCATTGCTCTACGCTGGACACCCTCCAGCAGCTCTGTGTCCTTCTGGAACTGAGAGGCCCAGACTTGGACACAATACTCCAGATGCAGCCTCACCAGCGCAGAGAAGAGGTGGAGAAGAGCCTCTCTCGATCTGCTAACCACCCCCCTTCTGATCCCCCCCAGGATGCAGGTGGCTCTCTTGGCCACCAGAGCACATTGCTGGCTCAGAGCCATCCTGCTGTCCATATAAAAGAGTAGTTCAGGTACCTTGAAGTCGTAAGTGGCATCAGGATTCTCATCGCAGGCTATGACCTCGGGGGCCATCCAGTAAGGCGTTCCAATGAAGGTGTTCCTTCTGCCCACCGTCCTGTCCAGCTGGGCGCTGACACCAAAATCCACTGCGGATCAGACAAACAAGAGGGCATTTTAAGGTCAGAGCCGAACCTGAGCAACACTCTGCTACTGAATGTAAAACACTGAGTTCATTCAGATCAATTCCTCTGTATGTTCAGCAAAAGAAGACAGAGGCATTCCTGTTTGATCTCTGCTGGGATCAACAGAGGTCAGTCAAGGACAAAACTGATCATATGATGTCCAGGTTTTGTACAAAACCCTGTGCCTTTTCCTCCTTGCCAGGAGGCAATGAAAAGAAATCACAGCTCCTCACACTAATGAGAAACAGGGATAGCAACATAAATAAGCAGCAGCCTTTGTCCTATGCTTTCTCATTTGAATTAAAGCCTGCCAAATATCAATAGAAGCCTCATTTTTCTACCTAAATTCTTGCTGGAAATGGCAGAAATGCAAAATACTTGGAAATAAGGGCCAAAGACAAAGGCAGACAGGGAAATGTCAAGCAGTGAGCTGCAAAAACTGATGAAATCAAATCAGTGAGAGAACACTCTATGGTCCACTAAGTTCACTTTGCGCAACACACTGGCTGGAGATTAGCCCTGGAGAATTTCCCCTTGGAGGAGGATCTTCACCACTATAAAGCCAAATGGTGCTGCCATCTGTTAAGTTGGGGGGTTACTCTTTTCTAAAGAGAGAAGAGAGTCAAGCCATAACAGGGCTTGCACCTCACTTTACTTTGTAGGGGAACATTCACTGCTAGCACAAATTGAAACAAGGACAACCTTAATAACAGGATGCTGGACAACTGAGGATATCAGCACGGTGCAGACCTTGTCTTCTATTATCTTCACATGAATGCCTGGTCTTCTTGAGGTTGACAAGTGCCACATACAGAATTCAGAGTAGTTCTTGCAAATTTAGCTCTTACTAACAGGTTACTTTGGAAAACAAGCCTGGACTATGTCACACTGAATAGATTATAATCCTGTAGGACACTACTGTGAAACTGCAGGGGAACAGCCTTCAGTACTGTAAGAGTGGCATGAAAAAACTGTATTGCCTGTTTAACCTGCATGAGAGGGCAGAGCTGCCCAAACTACCTGTCCGAACAGCAACATCACTGCAAGTACATCTGTACCTGCAGAACTTGGCCATCAACCAGCAGCAATTTATTGCACAGCACTTGATCCACCCAAGGTCACCTCATTGAGAGCGGCACAAATAAAAACACAGCTCTTGGCATCCATACCCTTTCTCCAAGCCATGTACAAGCCAGCTTTCCTGCTTCTTTCCTACCAGCCCACTTGCAGTTTCCAAGAGCATAAACCCACTCTTACCTAGTTTAACCTCTGCGTTTTCCGTCAGCAATACGTTCTGTCCCTTGATGTCTCGATGAATTACTTTGTGCTGGTGTAGATGACTCAAACCCTGGAGAATTCACAGAAAGGTTAGAGGAGTCCAAGTTCAAAGCCTGTTATTTTCTGACATTCCTCCTCAACCCAATTATGCTCCAGAAACGAAAGATTCACAGTTGGAGTCCCGTATTTGAGAATGCTTTTGTTTATGATGTGTTCCAAACACTGTCCTATTTCCCATGCCAGGAGGATGCGGCTGGCAAGTGAGACACCCACCAATGGGCTACATGCGCTGCTGTGAGCGCTCTCTATTGTAAGAGAGCCACCAGTTCTACAGGAATTATACATTATCAATTCTGTAGGGATTCATTCTGCACTGGAATATTGTGCCCAGTTCTGAACCCCTCAGTTCAAGGACAGCAAACTGCTGGAGAGTCTTGCACAGAGCCACAGGGATGGCAATGGGAGCAGAGCATCTCCCTTATGAGGAAAGGCTGAGGGAGCTGGGTATCTTCAGCTTGGAAAAGAGGAGACTGAGGGGCGGCCTCATTAATGTTTATTAATATGTAAAGGGTTTATTAATATGTTAGGTGGATGGTGTCTCTTTGGTGTCCAGTGACAGGACAAGGGGCAATGGGTATAAGCTGGAGCTGCCCAGAGAGGTTGTGGAGTCTCCTGTTCTAGAGACATTGAAAACTTGCCAGGATCCATTCCTGTATGTCCTACTGTAGGTGATTCTGCTCTGAAGGGGGGTTGCACTAGATGATCTTCTGAGGTCCCTTCCAACCCCTAACACTGTGTGATTAAGCCCACCCTCTCTGCTCCTGCAGGAACACATATTAACCCAAATTCCTCTGCAGCACTAGGCATCCTTTTCCCCTTGTGCTCCCTTGCCTTAGGGAGCCATTTCTGTGACAGGAATAACAGAATGACTCCGTCTCCTTTCTGTGTTTCCATCATCCAGAAACTGAAGAGAACAATTCTCTTGCTGTATCGGTCCAATAAACTGAGCTTGAATATCCTGAAAAGCCCGTGTTAAAAATGCCTCCACGCAAACACGAATGTCCTAGCCTGCACATTTCACCAGTGAGCCACAGCTCAAATGAAAAGCCTGTCTGAAAGGCTAAAGGTAAACTGGCTTTACTGGTGTGGGTTTTTATTACTCCATTCATTTCTTTTTGCCACCTACACTTTTATTTCGTTCGTTTGTTATTTCAGTTCCAAGGTAACAGGCAGCTTTCACCAGCTTAGGGACAAACATGGATTGCTTCAGAAACTAATTCTGTGGTTTACATTTCATATTAAACATTCATATTTGAAGAGGAAAATCGTTTCTGCTATCACTGCTGGTAGTTATTGGTTTTTTTATGTCTGTTACCTTGGGACAACACCATGGAATAGATTTTATCTGTTTGGGAGCCTTTGTTTTAGCCACGGGATGCATGGTTAGCAGCACTTCTGCACCCTAGAGGCAAACTGAACTTCAATCAATCTTTTACCAACATGGCATCGAGTCTTGTGTCAAGACAACTGCTTGTCAAAGCTTGAAGCAAGACTGAGCCACCTTCTGCAGCGTGAAGGTGGGAGCTTTACATCACCTGAAACCCAATGGAGGTCAGCAACCAACTGACCCAATGCATGGCCAGAATGCAAGCAATGACACTTGATGGTGGCCCTAGGATATGAGCCAGTGGTTGGGTTCTGACTCACTGCCAGGGTCTATTTTAAGAAGGAAGCTCACAGAGCTCATACATTTAAAATAAGCCTGTGTAACTGTGGTTTCCTGGCACAGAAAGCAGTGTCCATCCAACAACTGACCAGCTACAACATCAGCACCTTCTGCACACCATGCTGGTATGGGCAGTGGCATCCAGGGTCAACAGAGAAGTGCTATGTCACCCGCAGACACTAACAGCACCCTCAGCAGCAGTGTCAGACATCTCCTTTCAGAGCAGTCCTTTTGCTTTGATTTGTTGGGTTTTCTTCATAGAATCACAGAATTACTTTGGTTGGAAAACACCTTTAAGAGCATAAAGTCCAACCATTAATCTAGCACTGACAGGTCGCCACTAAACCATGGCCTTCCACACCACATCTGCAGCTCTTTTAAATCCCTCCTGGGATACTGCTGCTCTGGGTAGCCTTAGCCAGGGCTTGACAACCCTTCTGGTGAAGAAATTTTATCTAATAGCCAACCTAAACCTCCCCTGGTGCAACTTGAGGCCATTTTCTCTCCTCTTATCACTTGAATGGCTTTTCTCTGGGTTTCCTTCACTTGCCAAATATTTCTGTTTTCTCTTGAACAAAACCTCTGTTCACAAAACAACTGAGGCAACCATTACAGTCACGACATCTGACCTCAGCCGTGCAAAATGCATGCAAACACAAAATGCAAGCTGAAGCTGCCCAGTAGTGAAACTCTGGCACTGCCCATTTTAAGACATTCCAGCCAACGTTTATCTGTGGCTAGAAAAGCTGCAGCATCCCCGTTACAGCCAGCAACATGTGGGTTTAATAAAACACTGAGTGTCTGTTAATCATGAAGGTTCTTTCCGAAGGGCTTATTAGTCCTCACCTTCCTATGGATTGAAAAAAGAATACAAACAAATCATACTAAAGGAAATACTATTTTTGTTGGAGGATAAAGAGGGTTAAAAATCAGGGAACTAACAGAGCTGAAGAGCATTAAAAAGGACTTATTTATTATGCACCATACAAACACATCAATCATTCATGCCCACCGACACTGAAGAGGCTCCATCCAGCCCGTGGCAGCCTGAAGAGCCTCTCCATGTCCCTGAGCACCAAGTGTGACACTCCAACACCGCTCCCCCGGGACACTTACCCTTAAAATCTCTCTGCAGATGTAGGCGATCCACTCCTCCTTCAATGTGTTCCCCTTGGTGTTCTTGATGAGGTCTGTGACAGAGCCTGCGCCGCAGAACTCCATCACCAGCTGAAAAGGGAGAAGAAATGCAAATTACTGCACTGACCTGGGCAACATCCTCTGGGCTCCCTGACCCCACAGTAGGACCCCGGCGCTTAGTAAGCTCAGGAAAGGCTTCAAAGGGTACTCCACACCAAGACACCTTCTTACTAGCCCCATGTCTCCAGGTAAGGGCTTTGCCCTGTAGACCCTTTCATTACCACCCATCCTGCTAAAGGATGAAGTCATGACGGGGTAAGGCAAACTTGAAATGCACAGCTGATTGTCAAGATGACTGAAAATGATTGTCAAGACCGAATAAAGGTAGATTATCTCCTGAAAATTCATTTGCAAAGCCATTTATAGAGTAATTCTTTTTAAATACAGTTCATTTAGCATTTACTTAGCTCCCCGTATCAGAGTGACAGCAAACTCCACAAGCGAGGCAAATTCAGAAGCAGCAGCTGTAAATCTCTGTGTCCTTCTGTCTCATGAATTTTTTGTTTCAAAAGCCTTTGCAGCTTTCAAATAAACCACCCACCTTCCCCAGTTTGGGAGTGGCCAGTAAGACCTTTGCTGCTTATTATCTGCAAGGGCTCAAACCTGACCAGCCCTCACACAGAAACCCTAAGATGGCTTATGGGGAACCTTCACAGCTTGGCCAGAGCAATCCCCCCAAAACAACCAACTCCCTTGTTCTGCAGCCAAATCCTTGTGTCCTATTCCTCACACCATAAACAGTCTTCTTTTACAGAAGACAAGCACACACTAGTCCCAAGCTAAATGCTGCTGGAAATCCTTCCATAAACAGGACCTGGGTATGATGGAGTCCCCCACGCTCAAATCAGCCAACTCTCCCATCTCATCCCAGCTCAGAGAACCCCAAAGCCTGGGACCCTTCAAAAGGGACCCTCAATGTACACATCACAGACTCACAGAATGTTAGGGATTGGAAGGGACCTCATCTACTGCAACCACCCTACCAGGGCAGCACCACCTGGAGTGACCTACAGATAGGTCAGCACATCCAAATGTGTTCAAAAGTCTCCAGAGCAGGAGACTCCACAAACTCTCTGGGCAACCTGTTCCAGGGCTCTGTCACCCTCACAATGTAAATGTCTTTCCTGACTTTTACATGGAACCTCCTATGCTCCAGCTTGCACCCACTGCCCCTTGTCCTATCACTGGACACCACTGAGAAGAGCCTGGCTCCATCCTCCTGACACCCACCCCTCACATTTATAAATGTTAATGAGGTCCCCCCTCAGTCTCCTCCCAGCTGAAGAGACCCAGCTCCCTCAGCCTTTCCTCGTAAGGAAGATGCTCCACCACACCATCCTTGTGGCTCTGTGCTGGACTCTTTCAAGCAGTTCCCTGTCCTTCTTGAACTGAGGGGCCCAGAACCGGACATGACATTCCAGATGTGGCCTCACCAGGGCAGAGCAGAGGGGGAACAGAACATCGTGGCACCTGGAGCCATCGGCAGATGATTAAAACAACTGCACAGACCTTCAGTTGGTGGGTCAGCAGAAAAGCTGATGCCCATCTCAGAAACATAAATATTGATGGGGCAGTATTAAGCAGCACCTAGAATATTCTGCAGGAAGATAGATAAATGTGGGTTTTAATTGCCTGTGTCAGTGCTCCAGCGGGATGGGGGCAGCAGGGCCAGTGTGGCTCTGCTCTCCTCTCTGCTCTTACAACGTTCATAAATAAATGATCTGCCTACCTGTTCCCTGCCAGCACCTCCCTGCACTTGGAAGCGATTCACGTCCCTCCTTCACCAAACCAACGGGCTCACCGGTCCTGAGCAGGCAGCAAGCTCTGGGCTTAGGGCTGGCAGCGAAAGGAGCTGGGCTTGCAGTCTGGCAGTGTTTACAGCACTGACATTGCTTTGAAGAGGAGTGATAATGAAATCGCACTGGCTTACTCAGTCAGCCAACAGCAGCAAAGTCTGCTCACCCCATTCTCACAACCGGGAGCTGGGGGATCAGCCCTGCTCCCCCCACAATCTCGCTAGGGCTGAAGCACTGGAGAGAATTACAGCTCACGCAAAACCCATCCTCTCTCAGATGTTTCATGATTTAATTCCTGTGATGCAAGGTGTCTCCGACTGCCCCAAAATATTACTCTGCACCTATGAGCAGAAAAGAGCAACCCTGCTCTGCGCGGCAGAGCGTAACCTGCAGCTCCAGTGGCTCCTGCTCCGTTTTCCATGGAGCCACGCTGCTCCCACTTTTGCTCCCCAGATCCCTGGGTGACTCTGGACAACTCTGCGGTGATTCCACAGGCCCCCCCAAGGCTCAACGTGGTTCAAAAGCCCATTGCAACCCTGAAGTGACGGCCCTGGGTGCTGCAGGGCTGCCACCCTGACTTAGCTTCCAGCTCTGCATCACCCCAATTCCTCCTTCTCCTAAACTGCTCCAGATTACCTGGTGCAGAGGACATGCGCAGGCTGGCCATCCCGCCGTGTTCACAAGCAGGCATCTGGCAACTTGCCTGTCGGCAATTTTTCTCCCATTCGTGGTAGACAGCAGCTCCGGGCGCAGGAGGGGTTGCCATGGCAGCCACCCAGCATCCATCGGCAGCCAGCGCTGCTGGGCCCCAGGGACCACTGCGGGCTCTGCCCTGAGCTGCAACCAGCCACCACTCAGTCCCCTGCTATGGGGTCCTAACAATCCTCTGGGTCACTTCTCTGGTTTCTTTGGCTACCTACCTTCTTTGCCCCCTGCTCTGGGGCCTCATCACCCCCCTGGGTAATATCCCAAACTTCTGTGGCCACCTTCTTTGCTCACTTGATCCCTGCTCTGGGGTCCTCACTGTCCCCTGGGTCATATTCCCAGTTTCTGTGGCCACCTTCTCTTTGTCCCCTGCTTCAGGGTCCTCACAAACCCACTGGGTCATTTCCACAGGTTCTGTGGCCAACTTCTCTTCGCCCTTTCCCTCCTGTTCTAGGATCTAAACCATCCCCATGGGGCATTTCCCCATTTCCCCCGTCTCCCTTTGCCCCCTTTCTCCAGGACCCCTTTGCCTCAGTCAGACAGACCCAATCTCCCCCGCTGGTCCCCAGCACCCCCAGAAAGCAGCACTTTACCCAATATCAGAATAAACCCACTTCCTATTTTTTAATAAATAGCAGTGTTGCCCAAACGTTGTCCCTATGACATTTACTTCCTTTCCTTTTCCCCCCTCTAATGGATCAGATCTGTGACGAACATCTCCGCTGTCACCTGCTAGAACACCCTCTGCACCCCTCTTCAACTGCAGGAGAACTGGGCTGTTCAGGCTGGTCTCACTGAGTGGAGCAGCAGCAGGGCAGGACTGGCGGCTCATCAGGGCAGCAATACTTCATGTCAGGAGCCTGATGCGCTCCCGAGAGATCTTAATCTCCCCTGAAAGAGCTCCCTGGTTTTTATTTCCGTATCAGCCTCCTGACTGTCGATAAAAAGAATTACCGGGGCATTATCAGGAACCGTTTTATTCCAACAAAGGGCTGATGAAAAATAAACAAGCCTTTATCAGTGCGGCAAGAGCAATAGAGCTCGTGCGAGTCCTAATTCAATCAGATCTCGAAACAACGGCTGCTGAACACGGCCATACCCACACATCACTCCTCCACGGACACTGAGATTTGCCCTGAACACCTCCACCGGCGCCAGCACTGGGCACAGAGTCTGAAACCCATCGTACCCCAGTGCTTTCCAGTGCAAGAAGGGCAGCATTTGCAACTGTTCTGTTTCACCAGCCCATAAGGGCTCCAAAAGAGGAGCAATGAAGCAGCTGAGGGAGCTGGGGCTGCTTAGCCTGAGGATGAGGAGCCTGAGAGGAGACCTTATCACCCTCTACAACTACCTGAAGGGAAACTAGAGAGTTGGGCTCTGGTCTTTTCTTGCAGGTAATTAGTGATAGAGTAAGAAGAAATGGCCTCAAGCTGCACCAGGGGAGGTTCAGGCTGGACGTGAGGAACAATTATTTTAGGGAAAAGGTAGTCAGAGATTGGAACAGGCTGCCCAGGGAGGGGATGGAGTCACCATCCCTGGATGTGTGTCAGGATCATTTAGATGTGGTGCTCAGCGAGACGGTCTAGGGTGACCTTGGTAGAGCAGGGTTAGTGGTTGGACTTGATGGACTCAAGGGTCTTTCCCAACCTAAATGATTCCATGATTCTATGAAATTTGAAAGAAATTTAGAGTCTCTGAATTTCCCAGGGACAGCTGGGCGATGACACCTTCTCCCCTTGGCTGGGGAGAAAACCAGGGGGAAAACAGGTTCTGTCCTTGAATTTGGGCATCTGCAGGTGATACAGCACACACAGTGTCCTCTGCTGTTCCATAAGGATGGACATCATGGAATCACAGAATGTGTTGTGCTGGAAGGGGCCTTTAAAGCTCATTTACTCCTACCTCCTACGCAGTAAGCAGAGACATCTCTAAATATATCAGGCTGTCCAGTGCCCCTTAAGCCTGACCTTGGGCATCTCTAGGGGCAGTGCCTCCACAGCTCTCTGGGCAACCTGTTACAGCGATCCACTATCCTCCCTGTAAAGAACTCTTTTACAAAGGTATGATAAAAGAGGCTCTATTAATCCAAGGATTTTTCTATCAAGCTTTTCTTTGGGGAGATTTGGGCTACTCTGGTTGGGGAAATAAGTTAAAAGCTATTATTTTATTAACACCTCCATAAGCAGGAGCTCTTTGCACTGGAGAAGAAGGAAAGACAAGACCAAGCCCTGTTTTCTGGTCAGACCATGCTGACTCCAGACCCACCCAGCATCAGACACTGAATAGAGCTCAGCTCCTGGGGTTGTTTCAGGCACACAGCTGGTGGGGTTTTGCTCTGCAGGCACTCCAGCAGCGCATGGGGAAATGCTGTGCTTTATTTTTCTAGTTTACTTTTTTTCCCCCTCTCAAACAGACTGGAAACCCAACTACAGCCAAATGGAATTTCACGGGATGAAAAGGCATTTCTCAGCTTGACAGCTTTCTCCTTGCTGAATTCCAGGTCAGCTGCAAGAAAAATGTTCTTTAAGGGGTCTCATTAAAAATAACTCCAACAGCCAAGTAAGAGAAGTCCCTGGAGTCCAAGCACCCTAGTCTACCAATAACTCCATGCAGCAGAAAGTCTCGGGTAATGAAGCAGTGCAGAAGCCCATCAGCATGGATTCTGTCCTAGGTGACACAGAGGAACGTCCTCCAAACCCCCACTGGTTCCCACAGCTGTACTCTGGCACATGGGCACAGGAGCAAACAACCGAATCCACAGAACCTTCTGCTGAAACAAAGCCTGGACTGTAAGGGAAACAAAGTAAAGAGTGTTCTGCTGCTCTTCAGCATTTCCACAGCCTTCCAGATGAACCACTGGCAGTTGTTACCACAAAAAGCCAGGCTCTTCTGGAAACCAGACACAGAAAAACTCTGGAAACCAGCTGTGGGTAACCCAGAAGTGACTGAATTGACAAGATGATGAGGAAATAAATGCTGCTTAGACTAGAGGACCACATCCAGGTGAAGATACCTGAAACACAGCCTTCTCTTCAACGCTGCCCTAACAAAAGTAGTGTCCAACTGCCCATGGGTACCACAGGCTGTTGATTCCCAGACACAACCAAACTTACAATCCAGCCAAGTAATTGTAATTGATTTTTCACCTCCCTTACAGCAGCTGAGCCCCAACCTGCAAGAGTCTCCACTCCAGCGATGAGGCGGGCTCTGGCTGTCTATAGAGACAGACAGCAGATTTCAGCCCTGTCCTTCACGGATTGGGAATGCCAAATTAATAACTAAGAAGCCAGTGACAACAGAAGCAGCAGGAGGAGGCAGGCAAGGATTTATCGAGGGGCAAAGCAGCCTGCAGCCCTTCATCAACATGAGGCATCTTCACCAGACTGGTTCAACAGCGACAGACCTTGGCTCTCCCTTCACCGTCTCCCTCCTCTTTATTCGCCTGCACTGGCTCAGTGAAATATTACACAGGAGAAGCAGTGCCGAGATCTGCCAGGGATCAGTCCAGCATCCCTCCTCCAGCCTCCACCTTCCCAGCAACACGCCTGCCTCCCTGCAACTGGTTTTATTTAAATGTATTTGTTTTCATAGGATGACATCATTTACAACTGAACATGGTAACAGAGATGCTGTTCACGACAACTCAGAACACAAATGTTTTTATCATCACTCTGCAGAAAGGCTATGGAAAACTGGAGAAGCAGTGCAGGAAGAGCCTTCTCAAAGCCATGATGTCAAAAAAAGATGGATTCAAAATGCAGCGTTCTGTGCCATACAGGTCATGGTATAAGGACAACACAGAGTAAATCATTTGTCTCAAAAGCCCTGGTATTTTAGAGAAGAGAAAGGAACTTACCCAAAGCTGATCATCCATTCCTGGTGGGTTCTTTTTAATAAAAGCACCATAATACGTAGCGATATTTCGGTGGTGGGAATACTTCTTCAGCATGTTAATCTCTTGTTTGATCTCTTCTTCTTCATCCTAGGATGAGGTAAAAAGAAAAGCTAAACTGGAAGCATTAAGAGTCTGTACCTCACAGCCTCCCAGTTCTCCCTGTGCACAGATGAACTTCCAAGCAACCCATTTCTGACCTACCTCACCTAAGTTTCCCTACACTGGTTTTTACAGACACTTCTGGTTGCAGAGCACTGGGAGCAGGAGGTCTGGACTGAAGACTAACAGGTTGCTCCTTGAGCATAAAGCTAAGGAGAAAACACACGACCTGCCACATTGCCTGGTGCACCTCTGAACCCTGAGCTGGATAGATCTTGTCAATGTGTAAATCAGGTTGTTCCCAAACGGTTCAGGCTATGGCATCTACTCCAGGATAGGAACCTGAAGGTCCCTGCAGACTGCAAGGTGGGGAGCTGAAGACTGAAGCTGCAGGAGCAACTCCTCTGGAACAGTTATTCTCCCTGACCAAGCATCACTAGACATGACAGAGCTTGGTTTTCTTCTCAAACTCCCACAGAAGGTGCCTTAATGCCTACAGTCTTCCAGGAGAATTCAAGGAAGAAGAGTGAAGATGAGGACAGGAGGAACAAATATAAGAAGGAGCAAGGTGCAGCTTGTATAAACATCCTCCAGTCTTATCTTTGGTAAGAACACAGAGGACATTGCAAAGAAAAGCTGATGACTGTTCTGGAAGACTTTTATTGCCTCTTTCCTTCAAGCAGACAACACAGCTTTGCTTGTTCTCATTTGTGCAGAAAACACTGGGTTACAGACCCCCGAGATTTCTTTTTTAATTGAAGCCCATTGCAACAGCAACAGAAAAACCAACAGTTGGATGCTCAATGCAAAGAGAAGTGGCTGGTGTGAAACCCCAGCAGCTCCCTGAGTCGCGCTAGGCAGCTCTTCAGTTGTCCTCCACTTCATTTCTGGTTCTCTAATTAAAATGGAGGGAAGTCAAAGGGACTCTTGGTCTGAGGTTTGGTCTCAACTTGCTCTTTAAGCTGAAATATTCAAATTGGGGAAAAAGCCAATCCCAGAACATCAGAGCTGTGGATGGCACCTGAGGACACATCCGCATGACCACACCTGGGGTCTCCAGCCCAGTCCCATGCTCCAAGCAGGGCTACTGCCAGCAATCACCCCAGCAAGCCCAGTGTGGGAGGGAAGACAAAGGAATTATCATAGCGAGCTGCTCTAACTACTCAAACCCCCAAAGCAACAAAACCCTCAGACCAAGTTTTGCAGCCATCATTGCTTGGAAGTGATGGCATTTTAAAACCACAGAACTAAGCATGGAGTCAAAGTTAAGCCCCTGTCTGATTCTTCAGCTTATATTTGTCGTAACCCCACACTTCATCCCATGGGAATCTCACTGTTATTTATGCCATGGGGTTATATTTGGTGGGTCTGTCCATTCCCTTGGAGCCTGCGTCCCAAAAGAAGCAGACAAATGGCACTTGAAAGTAAACAGGAGTAAATCTTGTTCACATTTATTTCATGCATCGCTTCACCACCCAGGGAAAAGAACCTGGGTGAAGGTTCTGTGGATATTAATACCACACCGCTCCATCCAAACACACTCCTGCGCCCAGCTCGCTGCTTTCCCAGCAAGTCAACTCAGAATGGGCTCAACTCCTAAAAGCTAATGAAAAACATTAATTATAAAAAATAAGGTGGGCAGATTGAGATCGAGTTCTAAATTCTGAAATGTGTTATTCAGGAAAAAAAGCCTAAACCTCAACCCCAAACACAACAAAACACCTTCTTACTCCCAAACCTGGCACTGCTTGTGTAGGCAGGGACTTTAGGAGATACAATACTGCGCTCAAAAAACCCTACTCATTCAAAAAACCCACTTTCATGTTACCCTCCTAAACACTCTGGTTAAGTTTTTAGGGATCACAGGGATTGCGCTCAGTTTTCTTTTATGGCCACTGGGAAATGGTGAAACCATTCCTACCCCTAAATCCTGTTACTCAGTTAACAACCGGTACTTTCTTGGTTCTCTTAGTCTGAGACAAGTTTCAGGAGAGCCATGTTTCTGACACCACGGCTGCGTTTGTTTCATCAGGAGGATGCAGATGAGTAATTGAACTTGCTTTTAAACTTGCTTAGTCAAGTTATACCTGCACACGGTTTTGGTAAACAAAGCTTTTATGTGAAAAATATAGATGTGGAGGAACTGAAAGGCATCGTAAACACACGATCCTGATGCTACAATTTCCCCCGGGCTTTGCTAACACAGTTGAAAGAGCCCTGCTGGCACTGGATGCTGCTTTGTTTCAGCATCAAATTGCTCCAATCTCCAAAAGTCTTCCAGATTTATTTTGCTGACACACACATTTATTAAACCAAAACCCCCGTGACGACACCTTTCACGTAGGACAAAGGGGATTTGCTCTCCAGCAATGCAAACCTCCAAACCATCCCGCCACATCCCAAAGGTATCTGTCACACCCCATCCCCTTTCCCTCTAATCTGTATGGTAAGGATGCAGGAGGAAGAGGAGGATACATTACCCCGGTGACGTCCATAACCTTAATAGCAGCGAGCTGGCCCGTTTTAACATGGCGACCCTGCAAAAGAGAAGAGAGCAGCTCAGTTGTTCTGCTCGGTGACAGCACGTTCCTGACAGCACACAACATCCTTCAGCAGTCTTCTCCTCCTGGCAGCACCCACACTTTTCATTTGTGTTTCTATGAGCATCTTCACAGCAGCCATGATGTGAAAGCAGTTCCTTCCCCTTCCTCTTGCTGTTGCCATTACTTACCAAAGGTCCTTCACTGCTGTAATTTCCTTCCAGCAAGTGCTGGAAACACCCGTTAATGCTCAGCCATGCACAGAACAGCCAGCTTGGGGCTTCCTCTAACACACAGCACGACTCTCAGCTGGAAACGGTCTGCTGGAGCTGGGATGATGGCAACGGGGTCCCGTCTTGGGCCACTCATGTCCAAGCTCTGGGGCCACATCAAGGGCTCCAAGCCTGCAGGGAACCATTAAACACCCTGCCCACTCACTTACTTGTGTGGAAAAGCCTCAGTTAGCAGGCTGGAGAGGTTTTTGAAATAGGATTTGCCTCTTGACTGTGGAAGTGACCCCCATGTTCAGTGCAAAGGAGCATGCACCTAGAGGAGATGTTCAATAGCCAACACAGTAACAGATGCTTCTGGACACATACAGCCCTATAATTAGGGTATTGCTGGCCTGAACTGCTCGCCACATAGTGCCTGACTACCTAATCCTAATGGAAAAATGTCTGGAAGCAATAGGCAAAACTCTAAGAGAGCCCAAAAGATTGAGGGGATGTTAAAACCAACACAGCTGCTATCAGGCCAGCCCATGCTCAGTGTTAACCCCTCTCCTGAGAAATGGATCACCCCAAATCATATCAGAATTGCTCATATCAAATCACTGCTCCCTCTCCACTGAGGACTCACGTCTTGCTTACAGCCCAGAGTCTGAGAAACAGATGCTGCTTCTCCAGGCAAACCAGCAAACGCTGATCCCAGCAGCAGAGACAGGTAACAAAGGGAAGTCCCCCTGTTTTCCAGTCACATCCAGCTACTAGAGAAGCCCAAGGCCCCATCCCACAGGATACATGTGGAGAGTGGACACGCAGGGACTGTCACAGCTCTTGCCTTGCAGCACTGATAATTAACACACCACAGACAGATGAGCTGAGAGGGAACAACCTGCAGTGTAGTAGAAACTGGGAAAAACACGAGGTTTTCCTAAATTCCAAGCTCCTCCAGCCTCATCAGCTTGCGGCTCCCAGAAGAACCCCAAATTGCCAGACACGGGGACCTCTCCTCGGTCCCTTGGGTTTGCAGGCGCAGCGCTGGGAGCAAACCCATGTGCCCGCTGTGGAACAAGGAGGCATCATCCTCTCCAAATTTACGATGTCACCAGGAAGCCAATTCACCACCAGGGCTCCTCACTCATTTAGTAACAGGATTTATATGTCCCGAGCTGTCACACGTTCCAACAGCAGAAAAAAGGCTTTACTGTAAATCAGGCCACATAAAGAATAATAAAGCCTAGCCCAGCAGCACTGGGCTGTGCCTGGACCATCCCCTGGATGTGGCCATGGGGACAGAAGGGCACAGCGCTGGACGTCAGCTATTTGAACAGTCTGATGTGCAAAAACAAACCCTCTCTTTCCTAAATTCATCCTTGTGTCATAGAATCGTAGAACATGTTGGGTTGGAAGGGACCTCCAAAGGTTTTCTAGTGCAATGCCCTTGCATTGAGCAAGGTCATCTTCAACTACAGCAGGCTGCTCAGAGCCCCAGCAAGCCTGACCTTGAATATCTCCAGGGGTGGGGTCTTCACCACCCCTCTAAGCAATCTGTTCCAGCAATCCACCTCCCTTGTTGTAAAGAACCTTTTCCTGAAGTCCAGCCTAAAAGCACTTGGCCAGGAACCCCCACTCGTACAGGCTCTTTAATTCAAAGCCAAGGAAGCACCAGCCAAGGAAATTTTGCCCCAGCCTTCTGTGGTGGAGTCCTGCTGCCTAACTTGGTACCAGCCAAGGGGAAAAGGAGCCCTGCATGCCCCCACCATCCTTCTCCCAGGGATCTGCCACCACCTCATACACCCCCCATATATTTACAGATGAAGGTAAAGGTCTTAATGTCATGTAAAGAATGAAATAAACCGCTTTGAAATGCACATTACCATCAGCATCCTGTGACCGACACTTGGTCATGAAAAAGAGAGAGCCAGCAGGTATTTAGCCTTGAAACTTTAGAACAAGGATTTGCTTGGATTGCAAATGGCCATGGATTGCTGAGCTTCATCCCAACAGATTCTCACCACTTAACCATCCCTTTCAATTCCACACACCTAGTGCTCAGCACTGGAACCATCACATGGAGTTTAGAAAACCAGTAGATTCTCACCCTGCTGCAGGGTTTGCAGCACAGATACAGACCAGCTGGGCAGAGACACGGAGAGCTGGAAACAATAAATGCAAGGCAGGAATAAAAATAGCATGTGACACATTAAAAGATGTCACAGCAACAAGGAGCCCTTTCCTTGGCATTAGCCACCACCCACCTCCCGCACATTGGCCACCCAGAAGCAAAGCCCCTGCAGGCTTTCCAAACTATCCAGCTGGACCAGGCTGCAGAATCATTTCTGACGAAGCCGTGGAAAGCTGAAATCGTTAATTAATGTGTAGTAAGTGCTAAATCCTCTAGTGAGGACCTTGCACTGCTATTAGGAAGTTATAAATGGGGACTGGGATAGCAAGACCAAGGAAAGCACCCAGAAGCCTATGTTGCAATACACTTTTCCAGCCTGCATGTCCTCCACGCATCAGAACTTGTTGGCTGTTCTTTAAACCAATACAAGAGGAAAAGCCTCCATATCACAACCAAACCAAACTCGTCCTGGGGTCACCTCTGCTCCTCCAGCAGGAAAGATGCAGGTCAAAAAAGGTAAGACTGCAAATGGGGGTTGGTCTCTCCTCCCAAGTCACTAGTGATAGAACAAATGGAAATGGCTTCAAATGCCAGGGTGGGGGGTTAGATTGGGCATCAGGAAGTATTTCTTCACTGGCAGAGAGGTCAGGGATTGGAACAGGCCACCTGTGGAGGTGGTGAGTTGTTCAGAAAGAGGTGGTGGTCAAAAAGGGAGCAGATGTGGCACTAGTGAGCACGGTTTAGTGGGCATGGTGGGGATGGGTTGATGGTTGGACCTGATGATCTTACAAGTCTCTTCCAACCTTCATGATTCAACACAAAATCTTTGCTTTTTTAAAAGCCCTCTTTTTTGGTGCCCTCATGCTTGGACAACACCCTGGGGATTCTGAAAAGGGTGCAGCAAAGCCTTCAGAAGGATGGGATCCTTCCATGGTAGTCGCTTCTGAACCTTCAGACCAAACCACCACCACTGTCAAGAAGCAGAGGAAGTCAGAGGGGAGCAGCAGTGACTGCAGCAAGCTCTGCTTCCCGAGCCCTCCTCATCTTCTGCCTGCTTGCTAACCTGTGCCAACAGCTCTTGGTCGCCTGTCAGCCTGTGGACTATTTGCTGAGCTGCCCTTTAGCAGTCTGTACCATTCTGTCTTCTCGCCTTCTTTGTGTCCTGACACTGTTCAGGATTTTTGTGCTTGGTGGTGGTGAATGAGCTGCTCTCAGCTACCCATACATAAGAACAAGAGATGCAAGAGAGCCAGCATTCTCCCAAAGCCCAAGTTGCCAGGACTCAAGCTCCTGCAAGGCATCATCTTTGGACATAAGCATGGGTTTAGCCACTTCTCCCTCCCTGTCCACACAAGGGGGTGACTGAACCCCACAAAGGAGAGAAAGGAGATCTCCAGGAGGCAATTCCTCTGTCCCATGTTGGCTGTTCACTTCAATTTGGAAGGACTACTTCCAGCATCATCAGGGATATAGCTTCTGGAGGTCTCAAATATGCAAATACCCTCTCAATGCCCCTTTCTGCAAAGCAGGTTTTGTTTCTGGCTCCACGATGTCCTAGCTGCATGGCTGGGTCTGCAATCATCTTCATAATCTCAGTGCTGTTACAGGCACTGTGAGAGCTACAACAGCATGAAACAAACAGGAGGAAATCAGAGCTCCTAAAGCATTTTTCTCCTTTCCAGATTTACTGTCAAGGTTCACTTGGGTTTAAACTCACATTTCAGCCCCAGGATTATTCAAGCGTGAACTTCAAAGCTGCCACAGTTTTTAATTAGACATCCATCTGAGCATAAATTCATGCTCCTAATTACTCTAAAAATGTTATATCAACTATCACTAACTTGCTAACATCAAGTGTTAAGACTAATTTCTGCAAATGAAGCAGGCACCACAGTTTCTACTCTTCTTTCTTCAAAGGTTGTGGTCCTCGCACTCCATAAAGCTAATGGACCGGCACACGATGGGAGCATTGGTAAACGCTTTTAAACATTAATTGATGCACTCATGCATTATATTTACTAAATAAATAAAGCCCAGCCTCAATATCAGCCTTTGTACATGAAAACTGCATACCCTGGCCCCAAATTCGAGTCAACATTTTAAGGACAGAAAGAAGATGATTGATAGCTGCTTCTTAAAATTTTGCTTGCACAAGCATGGATTTCACCTTTAAGCAAAACCTGCAGTTTCTGTAGCCAGAAATAAATCCCACCTTATTTAATTTCTGCTGCCTGGTCCTGTTTGTTCAATAACAAACATGACCAGGACACAACCAGAATCACTGCTCTCTTAAGAAAGGCAGAGATCCCATTTCCTCCATCCCAGAGCATCACCTCTTAAACCTCCCAGTTATCCTCCACACATAATCTCCATAGCAGGCAGTTAATGGAGTAGCCCTGTTGCATTTCTGATACTTTAAAGCAAAACACTTGGGATCTGGCCCTTTTGCAGTGCCCTCAGTAATGCAACATGAAAATACTAAAACAAGTAAGATCAGGGTGCTACTGCAAGGCACTGCAGAATGTTCGACATGAACAGCCTTGCTGGGATCAGACCATGACACCACGCCTCATCACTGAGAAAATAGAACCCAAGGAACACTCTGCTCTGTACAGAAATCCCAGTAAACTGAAAGAAATGACAAGAAGTCACATAAAAGTCCAAATATTGCCACGCTGGCAGGACAGAAGCCTCTCAAGTAATTTTCTTCCATTACGTTCTTGTTGCAGTTAAAATACCAAGCTGATGCCAGCAACTCAACAGCTGCCCTTTCTACTGGCCAGCTCCTCCCTCTAAAGCATCCCATTAGACAGCAGGTCCCCGGCACCACCAACTCCAGCTCACACACATCCTTCCTCCAGTGGGACACCAGAGATTTTGCTAGGTGAGAAACCACTGGTTCATTTTTGTATGTGCTACTTATGACAAGTCCTCATCAAGTCCTACTTCTGCAGGCAACTGAACACTGTGAACATGTTCGCTGATGAGTCTCACCTTCTCCAGACTCCTTCTCTGCATCCCAAGCCTTCTGCAGCAGAGCTCTCCTGGGATGGGCTAGAACTTCGCACAGATCCCTGGTGTAGGTTCTGCCAGTTCCTTGTTTTCCTGCAGTTGAAGGCAATTCAAGGACTCTATCCAAGATTTTTAGCACTGGAACAGGTTGCCCAGGGAGGTAGTTGAGGCTCCATCCCTGGAGAAATTGAAGGTGAGGCTGGACAAAGCTCTGGACAATCCTAGTTGAGGATGTCGTTACTCACTGCAGAGGGGCTGCACTAGATGACCTTCAGAGGTCCCTTCCAACCTGGGCCATACTATGATTCTATTCTCTGAATCGTAATGCACCAAAAATTGTGTTCATTTTTTTCTGAGAGAAGGAACTCTGCCTTCCAGCAGGAGGCTGGACATCCCAACCACCATCTTGCAGTAAATGAGACCATTTTACAGCAACCAGTGTGACTTATTCTCAGCTTTTAGGGAGTAGAGGCACATTTCCGTACTTTGTTTACCACTGAAAACACTCTGGAAGGGTGCCAATCCCCACTCTGAATAGTTTAAGGGGCTGAAATGCTTACTGATGGAAATACAGGATTTTTCTAGCGTGAAAACTGAGCAATCTCCAAAGCCAACTGCTTTACAAGTGAGCTCCTCTAGCTCTGCACTTGGTTTACACAACTTTCCAAACAAGCCTCAGATAAATCTGTGTCTCTGAGAAGATAATGAAGACATCAGCTCCTCTAAATATCAGGTCGGTGTACAGAAAAGCGAGTCATAAACCAGGGTGGGAAAATGTTTACTTGAACAAAGAGTAAAATATGTCATTAAAACAGAGCCATCATGGGCCAAACATCTTTGTTCCTGCCTGCACTTAATGCCAGGTGCTGGCAGGGGGATTTCAAACCAGGATAACGATACAGACTGGGACCAGGTCCTCTCCCTGGCTGGGGACTCAGCCCCATGTTGCCTTTCAGCCAAACACCGCAGCAAACCCACTGCCCTTTGCAGCAGGAGCTTGTGCTGCCCTTTGTGAGTGCAACACCATGGCTGCGACGATGGCAGCGCATTTCCCTCCGCTGGCACACGCTTCCACCTTCCCATCGTTTCTTGTGTTCACAAACAGCTTTACAAGACCTTCAGAGCAACCCCACTACCCCAAGGCACTGCAGGATACGACGGACTTGATGCAGTTTCTCTCCACTTAAGGCAAACCCCATCTGCTTATGAAGTCACCTAAACCACCTTCTGTTCCTCTCAGGCTTCGTCATGCTCTCTGCAAACAGCATCTTCCCATACACACCACATGCCTGCAACTCCAATACTCTGACACCAGACATGGAGAGAGTCTACGGAAAAGATTAAAAGATGCATCTAGTCCTTGACGTCTGATCTATTGGCCAGGTGATGTTCCCAGAGTTGTTGCCCTGATCTCCTGCCGAACACTGCCTCCTCACCTGAGCACAGCTCTTCTTCACCTCTGGCCAACTTGCTGCTTTTGGAGAGCAGAAGACCTTCAGTGAGGGGACAAGCAGAAATTTCACTCGTAGCCAACCCTCCCTTATATCTATCACCTTTTTCAACACCTTAAAAATACTGGAAAAGGCTTAAAAAGAAACAAAACTTAATAAAATGGAAGAATTTATTGGTTTTCATCCTCAGCTGGGCATTATAATTACTATTTCAGGTTGGATTGAGCAACCAGAGCCTCTCCTTGGGAAGACCTAAATCCCCTCTCAGCACAGAGGTCTCTAGCTGCCCAGGGCCAAGCTAATGCTCTCAGTCAACCGAACAAATCCGACCTTTGGTCTGAAAGATTTCTAATGCTCTGTATCAATCCAAGCTCTGATCAGGGCCATGCAGCTGGGAGAGCTGCAATTCCATTACCACAGCCCCACAATAGGTCTTATGTAAAGAAGGCAGGATTATTAGATTAACAAGCTAAATTGTTAAATTAGCATATTATTCATCTCCAGAAATAACACTACAGCACACAGGTGAGCAAGACCATCGTTATATTCCCTCACGTATTAAGGAAACACAGCCCTTAGACCATCACTGTTCCACATCTGTCCTTTACATCTCCAGCTCTAGGAGAGAGGTTTCCCTCTTCCACAGACAAAACCACCAGCCTAACTGGTCCTAAATCACCCCTGATGATGCCAAGTTCTTTCAGCAGTTTCTGTGGACAGTTTCTCTACCTGTGGCTTGCTGCCCTTCTAATTACCAGCCAGGAATACCCACTGGTTATAAAGTGTTTCCCCCATTCTCTGAGCCATCACTACCACCATGTAATGCCAGCAAACTAGTAGTAGGGGGTTGTGTATCTGCATCACACAACGGACCACACATGGGTTTTGTCCACTAGTGTTTGAAGAGCTTCACAGTCACATGAAACCTTGCAGCACACCAGATTTCAAGATCTTTCTGCAAGTGGTAGGACTCTCCCAGGACCCAGGAACCAATATCACTCTCATAAAGGGAGGTCAAAGCTTCACCGAGGTCTAAGCTATAAGACGAGTGGACCAAGTATAACAGCATGGAGAGGACAGAGATCAAGAGCAGACAGCAAATACACCAAAAAGGGGTTTAAAGAGCAGCCTACAGGAACCTGAGGCACCAGAGAGACCTCCTTGGCAAAGAGGAGTGCGTGAAGGGTATTACTCTAGAATCGATTGCTCTGAGAGGCTGTGGCTGCCTCCTCCCTGGAGGTGTTCAAAGCCAAGCTGGATGGGGTTTTAATCAACCAAGTCTAGTTAAGAGGTGTCGCTGCCCATGGCAGGGAGGCTGGAGTAGATGATCTCTGAGGTCCTTTCCAACCTGAGCCATTCTGTGATCCTATGAAAAAAAACAGTATAAACTGTGCCTTAGGAAAACATTCCCAGAGCGAGTCCCACACCGAATGATTCAGAAGAACGCCAGTAGGAGCAGAGCAAAGGGACGTTCATGGTTACTACTGGATCCCCTGCAACTAACCCAGGCCCTCTGCAAGGGGGTTCAGTCTTTGGTCCAGCATCCCCAGTGTGCTAGAGTCTAACCCAGCAACTCCCAGCACAGTGGGGAGCAGCCCATCATCTGCAGCCCCCCAGAGCAGGGAGGGCAGTGGCTGGTGCTGAGGAATCATACTTCCCCAGTCCCTAGCACAGCACATCCTCCATTTGCCCCTGGCAAGACATGTTCCTGCAGCTCTAGGAAGGCAAGAACAGTGTGTTCCCAAGAACATGAGTTCATGACAGCCATGTTATTACTACCCTGTAACACCCCCACTGTGCTTCTGTGTCACATCACTGTCTGTTCAGTGCAGCAGTACTGGTAACTAAAATTATATCTCCATTCAGGAAACTCACATGCACCCTGTCACGGGGTCCACAGCCCCGACAGCAGGTTGCTCCTTCCAGCTGGAAGCTCTGAGCCACGGAGAGAATGGTGCTGCCTATGTGTGCTGGGACCAGCTGGTGCTCCGCTGGGAGCTGCTTGGTTCTCAAACGTGGCTCCAACGGGCCAGGCTATTCCACATGCTGACACCTTCCTCCAGAACACTGTTTCTTGACAGAGAATCATTCCATCTAGGTTGGAAAAGACCTTTAAGATCACTGAGTCCAACTGCTAAACCAGCATTGCCAGGTCACCACTAAACTATATCCCTAAGCACCTGTGCCGCAGACGCCACCCCAGCTTCACTGCCCTTCTCTGGACACCCACTTCAATGTCCTCAGGATTCAGATCGTGTCCACACATGCTGATGGAAATGTGGTTTCTTGAAACACCTCTTCAGGTGTTTCCACTTGACTTCAGCTCTAGTTTCATAGATCCAGCAAACTTGGATCAGCAAGATCCAAGTTTGTAGCTGGCATGTAAAGTGTAAGGTGCCTGTTCAACCAACAAACAGTGGGGAGATCACTTCCCATGACCCCAAGAGCTCAGTGTGTCATCCAGCAGCGAGGATGGATGGCACTGGGGGAGCTGGGTACCATCAATGTACCAGTTACCTCTGGATTTTTGTTCTTGTACCTGGAAAACTGCGGATGAAGGAAAAGCCAAACTCTATTTTCGGTGATCTCCCGACCATTTAATCCAGGAAACTCAGCTCTGTGCTTGTTGATGGTTCTCCACGCAGGGCTTCCATTGCATATCACTGAATTGCCAATGGCATCAGATGGCCACGTCCGCGTCCACATGAATTACCCAAAGCTCACTGAGCAGTCCAGCCTGCCTTCCCAGCACAAGTCTTTCCTGTTTCCTTGTTTCTCCGTGTTAACTGCAGGGCCACATTTCTTCCACCTCATCTCACAGCACAGCACAGCTTCACATGCTGCCCCACAACCCCCCATGGCTGGCTTTGCAGATATGACAACACTGGACAAGCTCCTGGGGTCTCACCCTGGATTTCTCCAGATCTGATACCCAGACACCTCAGCAATGGTTATTAAGGCAGTCAAATGGGGCTCTCAACTCTTCCACTCTAATCTGCCCCACGTTCCTCAGTTCACAGAAAAGAGCCTAAGTAAAACCCAATGAGTACTGTGCACCAACCCTAAGAGGAGTACAGGCTGAACTGATGTCCAGTCCTGCTGCTGGCAATGGACATTTGTTTTGTTACCTCACAGCAACGCCTAAGCAAGTCACCCTTACAATCCTCCTGCCTCACTCCTCTAGTCTCTCTAGCTCTGCTAACACTTGGATCAGTTCAGCTCTGACCACCCTGATCGCTGACCGTGTGGCAAGTCTGTCAGGAACCTGAGCCAACTGGTATGTATGTTCAAGCTCCAGTGCATCACGTGAAAGCGAGTCCCCACATCAGGGTGGCAGAAATAAGGGAATCAAGCAGATCAAGGTGCTAACAATTCCTGAGAGCCAGCTGCTTTCATGCCGATCTCTGGGGATGACATACCTTAGCATGAGGAAAATAAGAACGACTTAGTAACCCCACGCTGAGTGCTGAGGTGCTCCCCTAAGCCAAATTACTTTGTAATGAAGAACACCAAACTGTTGGAGTGGGTCCAAAGGAGGGCCATGAAGATGATCAGAGGGATGGAGCACCTTTCCCATGGGGATAGGCTGCAAGAGTTGGGGCTATTCAGCCTGGAGAAGATGAGGCTCTGGGGACACCTTACAGCAGCATTCCAGTACCTGAAGGGGGCCTATAAAAAAGCTGGGAAAGAGCATTTTACAAGAGTTTGTAGTCACAGGACAAGGGTAAACGGCTTTAAGATAGAAGAGGGTAGATTTAGATTAGATATTAGGAGGGAATTCTTCACAGTGAGGGTGCTCAGGCACTGGAACAGGTTGCTTAGGAAAGTTGTGGATGTCCCCCCTGGAAGTGTTAAGGGACAGGTTGGATGGGCAGCCTGGTCTGGTGAGTGGTGTCCCTGGGCAGGGAGTCGGAAGTAGATGATCTTTAAGGTCCCTTCTGAGCCAGATGATTCTATGAACTCAATGCCTCACAGACCCTGTGTTGCACATTTCTATCCACGTCAGCTCAAACATCAGTTGCAGACCTCACATACCTGAAGGCAGATGGGCACCGCGCTCTCTCTTATTCAGAGTTGCCTTCAGCAGCCATAAGCAGCCCTGACAACTTACTGCCCATCCTCACTGCCCGCTCTTTCAGTCCCTTACTGTCAGCAGTCAATAAACATTTGCAGAGCCTGTGCTGCACTGATTTAAAAGCCCTGGCCACACCTAGAGCAACGATTCCGCCTGTGCAGGGCCACCACAAGGCTTTCATGGTGCTTTAAGTCAGGTATTGGGTGGCAAAATTTTAGAAGCACTTACTGGAAAAGGGAGCCTGGAAAAGGGGTCCGTGTGGACCCTTTACCCTTGTATTTGCGTTACGTACATCATGCTTTATCTGGGATAAAGAGGGGATTTCCAATTCTGCTGCCCAACAGCTCCGCTGTGGCTCACCTTCAAAGCCAACCTGGCGCATCAGGATCACTGGAGTTGATCAGCAGATTAAACTGCATCACTTTTACAGCTTCTCACTTTCCAAGCCTCCCCTTTTGAGCAGGAATTTACCCTTGAACTAGCTAGGAAAAGCTTTTCTATTAAGAAATAAGGCAGCTTGATTACTACCTTCCCCAAGAGACCTGTATGGTCATTTCTTCACCTGCCACCTTCCTTCCAGGATGCTCAGCGGTCCTAATTTCTCCAAAAAATACACAAGATGGGGTGTGAGTGCTCCTCTAGGACAGGAAAAAGCCCTAATGACTCCACAAAGCAAAGCACACAATCTCACCCAGCCAAGGTGGTGGCTTTAGCCAGATCTGAAAGCTGGGAGCAGAGGGAGAGGATTTGGGATTAGTATGGGAAGCTTAAACCGATACCAGAGATTGCACAGAAACAATACAGCTCAGGAATGAATCGGAGGAGGCCAGAAAGGACCGAGTGTCCCTGCCAGCTTTGGCGCTGAGGGACACAATGGACCAGAACAGGCTATGTGGATAATTACGGGTCTCCAGCCACTGCCTGACATGGTGTGCAATGCAGGAGGGTTCCGTGGCCATTAAGGGTCGATTTAAAGTGAAATCACATGTAGAGGCACACATCGATGGTGTGCAGTCTGAGGGCTGTGGATTGTCCCCACTGTTATTTGCCCAGGGAAACAAAAGCAGGCAAAAAAGCTCTGGAAGCAGCCAAAGCGCTGCCTGCCTGCCGGAACGTGGGCAGCTTGGAGGCTGCCACAGCTCTGCAGGAAGAACACATATGGGCAGGGGGTGATGGCCTTTTATTCTGCTGGATAAAGATCTTAGTGGAAATCTGAAAGGCTCGGCTTGAATCCTCATCCACAGCTAATCCGCACGAGCTATGCCATGCTCTAGGCACGTCACAAAGGACCCAAGGCCAGGCACTGCACCAAACTGTGCCACGAACCTACAATTTCAGCTGTACTGAAAGAAATAACAATGATAAGGTATTGTTTTATAGGCATCCCTTCTGGATTGGCTACGTCCTGCTTCAACCTCAAGACAGCTCCAGCCACTTGCTCACCCCATCCTGTCTGCCAGCATAATCACAGAATCAGACTGGTAAGGGTTGGAAGGGACCTCTAGAGATCATCTAGTCCAACCCCCAGGCCAGAGCAGGTTCTCCTAGAGCAGATCACACAGAAACATGGCTAGGTGGGGTCTGAATGTCTCCAAAGCAGGAGACTCCACTCTGGGCAGCCAGTTCCAGGGCTCTGTTAGTCTCACAGTGGAAAAGTGTTTACTTATGTTCAAGTTGAACCTCCTATCTTCCAGTCTGTGCCCAAACTTGCCACCCCTCTGGAGCCTCTGCAGGCTTTTAACCATTTCCCAGCAGGACCGTGCTGGCCAAGAAACTAAAAGCTGCCATCAGAGGCAGATTCCTGTTCAAAACTCAAGATCTCTCCCAGCAGCAGGGCAANTATTATATTATAATATATAATATTTATATTTATAAATGAAATCTATTTTATTTTGATCTTTGTATTCATAGATAATTTATATTCATAGATAAAATACTGCATATTTTATTAAGATTTTACATCAGAGCTCTGATTAAGTTCATACCAAGTCTTAAGGATGCTGTGGAGTCAAAGCCCATGGAAAAAGAGAAGGTCCAGCTGGCAATGCACAGCTTGGTCTGATGTCCCAGGACACAAGGCCAAGGTGAACCCGAACAGCTGGATGCTATCCCTAGATCCCCACCAGTTGCACTCAACCTTGGGTGAAAGACGGGACTCTGGGTTGCTCAACTTTGTCTCCCAATAAAAGGGGTAAAATACTACTGCAGCTGCTCCATAAAGGGGATGCAACGCTTGATGCAACTATGCAAAAGGCCTTGCCTGGACATAGCAGCAAGGAAGGGAAGGGAAGTTGTTCCTCACACAGGACCCTCTGCATCAGGGTCCTGATCTGCACCTAGAAAACCAGCGTTCTAGGAATTCTTACTAATTCAGAGGGTTTTCATTCCCCCAGCAGATTAACAACAAAAGTAAGAGCACAAATATGAAGAAACTGTAATTCAGATGCTCCTAAATGGCATTTCCATAAGGCTGCTTAAAAAGCACCCTGGAAATTGTAATAAAGAGCTGATCATCCTTACAAGACAGAGATGACTCAGGCTTCTGCAGGCTCCAGCCCCGGCCTCAGCAGCTCTTGCCCGTGGAGCACCATTTCCTAACAGCGCATGGTGAGCTGCCAGCATTTATCAACCATTATGGGAAGATTTGCTTAAATATGAAGGAGGAGAGATTAGATTAAGTTGTGATTTCTTGAATATTTTAATTACATTTTCATTTAATTTCTGGGCGGTTTTGGTGAGGAAATGAGTAGCCCGTAAGAGTGAAGGACCAAACCTCTCTCTAGCACTGGAAGAGGTGGCTCTGCAACAAGGAATGTGTGATTTTGGTAGTGATTTTAATCAGAGAAGCCTTGTCGTGCAGTGAAAGGATTTCACAGTATCACAGGTTGGAAAAGACCTTAAAGATCATCCAGTCCAACCTAATTTCCCCACAGGACATGGCAAGGTTCTGATTAAAACCCTCACTGCAAACTGGAGAGCCCAGAAAGAGCGCTGGTGCTGCTGTGACTGCAAGAGACCCAGTTCCCTCCTGCTGAGCCACAAGAACTTGCTAGCCTTCAGCATCTCCAAGAAACCACCAAGCAGACCCTGCCTGCAGAAGGGATGAGAAACACCAAGCTGGAGGCAGAGAGAGGCTGTGGGCAGGGTGATCCATGAGAAGGAAATGGCAGGGCTGCCTTTGCTCAGCAGAAGTAGTGCTGTGAGAAGCAGAGGGTATTTACAGCAGAGACACAAGGAGGCTGTGAACTTAAACCCCTGCATGTGTCTCTACACTGGGCCATTCTCCAGGGTGTACCTGCACAACCTGGGTCCTCATGAGAGGTGAAAGACAATTCCTCCCCTCACACAGATCCCTCTGAGCCAAACAGCTGATTTTACATCACAGAGACAAGCCCATGCTGAATGTTTTTAACACTCAAAGTGCAGCACAGGGGAAGGGGTGGGGGTCGAGTTCTGTTGCAAGTACTGCAGAACTGTGCTCAGAATCAGACCAAAAATGCCGCAGCAGTATCAGACTTGCAACAGCAAACCCATGTTCACAGCAGAGTAAGAGAAGACCTCTGTACCTCTGAAGTCCATCTTCCATTCAGCAGAGCATACGAAAGTGGGAGATTAGACAGTGGATGACACAGACAACAAAACAAACGCGACAGATCATTTCTGTTCCCTCCCAATGCTCATCCTGCCTGCGTTCAGGTCATCACCCCTAGGAGGCAAGACACCAAAAGAAAGACTTCTCAATCAAGCATCTTGTGATGGAAATGGAGACAACAGGATCAGCCACCCTACTGAGCACTGGGTCTTCACCCTTGTTCCTCAGACTGACAGCTCTCAGGTCAGCACAGATTAGATTCACACCCCTGCAAAGGTTTGGGTCACTTTCTGCTTGGGTGATGTGGCAATCTCCTGACCAGCAGCACCAGTGACTGCACACGAGACGACTGCCGAAGATAAAACTGATCAGGGCTGCCTGCAAGCTGTGAGCCTCCAGCTCCTTAAACAAAGAAGATGATGAGTAATTTCAGACAAAAGAGTGAGCCCTTATGAAAGCTCTGGAGCATGAATACCTGGACTGGATTAGGCATCTGTGCTACAGGTCTCTTTTCATTTTCACATTTTGTTTCCCTCCTTCAGATTTCCAAATTCCCACCCATCTCTGAAAGAGGTGAGCTGAAGTATTCCCTGAAGGCTGCTGTTCCCAGGAGCTTTCAGATCAGAAGAACCAGTGATTTCAATAATTCCAGTCCCTGTTCACCCCACACACACCCCCTAAAATGTCTGTTGCATTATCTTTTCTTGTCCCCTCAGGATCTCAAAGCATTAACGTGTTGGACCAGTAAGAAGTGAGATTCAGCAAATAAAACCAGCCCTGAAGATACATGGCAATACAGAAGGGATAAAATGCCTTGGTATACCTGTAGGGCCACCTAAAGACATTAGGCACCACCAGGTTAACCTGAAAGATGGTCAAGCCAAGTTGCCATCTGACAGGGAGCTGGGTTTTGTGGTTGTCGAGGGCAGTTGTTAAGAATAAGACATTCCAGAAGCACTTGCAGACTGGGAAAGGCTCCTTACCCCTGCTCAGGACACACCACCTACAGCAGCCTCTTAATGTGCTCTGAAAAGATGGTCTCACCTCTCCAGAAAAGGCTCATACTGGTGATAAATGAAAGTCATCCTCGATTTCCTGTGTTAAATGCTGATGGGGAAGAGCCTTTCCAAAAGAGCTCTTCAACCCTGCCTCAACCAACTATCAGCAACACACAGAGCTGTGATCTAACACAAATGTGTTCAAGTTTTGCTAAAAAGTAAGTCAGAAAGAAGTGAAAAACACCCAGTGTGGCAACAAAAGAGGTTATGTTGGTCTCCCCTTAAACTCCTGGAGAGCCTTCGCTTCGAGGAAATCTGAAGTAATTTCTCCTGCTGAAAGCTGAGTGAACAGGTGGAAAATACAGCTGTCCTTCCACACACAGGCACGATTTCATACAAACTGGATTAGCCAGCCTTTCCTCTTCTGCTCTGAGCTCAGAGCTGCTTGGAATGCAAACATTTGCTCAGAAGCCTGAAGGAAAATCTTCTGACACAGAGCAAACCTGGTCCTGGGGGTCAGAAGGTTGCCAGTCTGCTGAATCGCTATTGAACTGCTGATGGCATAAACTAGGTTTCCAGGAAACCCAGTGGATGCTTGCCCACCTCACTCAGCACACGTGGCTTCCCTGCTCATGTGCCACCTAAAAATGCTCCACCATGCTGAGCGCAAGTGTCAGGAGCAGTGAGGTGGGAGGATGCTAACACCTCTTGCTCTGCAAATGCTGAGGTCAGGACAGGAAGGAAAGCAGAAGTGAAACAAAGCCTGGTGGAGCAGGTGGCAGGAAGAGCAGTCACTTCTCTCCTCCCCCAAACCCACTACTTACAGTAAATATCAATCTAAGTGTCCCTAAAAGTACAAGTTCAGGCTTCCCGCAGCGTTGTCTGACAGCTGCTTGTCCCCAGCTTTCAAAGCCCCACAAGCTCCTGCTGCCTCCTTGTCTTTCCTCATTTTCATTCCTGCATTTTCATCCCCTTCTCACATCCCACTTTTCCCTGTTCCTTTTTCCACTGAGGTCCTGGTTAGGATGGTGGGATATCCATCTAAAACCAGGTATCCATCTAAAACCAGGTTTCCATCTAAAACCAGGTTTCCATCTGATTAAGATGACAGAGGATTTGGTCAAAGCCACTTAACTACTGGAGAGTTTTATCTTCTGGGGGCTGCAGGGATGGGACTGAAGGATTTCTCCCTTCCCTAACCATGCTTCTCCAGTTGTGGCACATGGCCACCAGAAAACCCATAAAAGCTTGCAGAATAAACCAGAGACATTCAGAAAAGCAAAGGAACATCTGATTTAGTTACTGAGAAATGACCAAACTGCAATTCCTAGGCTGTAAAATTATCCCATCCTGGAGAAGAATAATAGAATGTGTTGGGTTGGAAAGGACTCCAAACGTCTAGTCCAACTCTGTATGGTCCAATGTGGAGACCCAGGAGGCTCATCTTGGAGGGTCTCCTGCTCAGGGGGTGTCATCCCTTCTCAGGCAGGGATGAGGACAGCAAGGCTTACAAACAAATCATCTTCCATGGGGCTATGGGACGCTATCCTATTGATGCTCATGCTGTGGCACTCACAGAGAAGCAGCTTTGCTTTCACATGGAGGCTCAACCATGCCCTGCTGCTCCAACATCAGTAGTGCATGCAGAATAATAGAGTTGCTCGATTTCTAAGGCACAGCCTGAATTTCTAGACACAGAACACACACAGGAAATGCAAACCCCACAACCGCCTGTAGCACACAATGCCACTACAGCATGCATAAGGCACTGAACCCCGTACCACAGCCAAACCACCCCTTCGTATGGTTAAACATGGTTTAACGTGGTGACCATCTACCTTCTTCACCTCCTGAAGCAAAGCACACAACCACAAACCCTCAGTGCTCAGCCTGGGCTAAAGAGATACCGTCTCACCATCGTTTTATCTCAGTTTCCTCAGGAACCAGCTGACGCAGAGGCTGGACTCGACACAGGTGTGCCTGGGTGCGTGAGTTTGAACATCATGAGCTAACTTCACAGACAGCAAAGATCATCTCAAATATATTTTCTACCAACTTCACGGAACCAGGCGGCTGGGTGGGGAAGAATGCTGGACGCTGCCTTTCATGAGGGTTATCTCCAACAGCTTTTAATCCTGTCAGCCCCTTTCTCCAGTCAATTACAGCAGCTTCTCTGTTGCCAGAAAGGTAATGGGAGAGAGAGACTATAAGCATAAGCAGACATAATAGAATTCTAATTTAATTACGGAAGTACTCAATCAACCAAGAGACATAAATACAGAGGAAACCAGGTTTATTAGCTCTGGTGCTTGTAAAAATGCCCGTTTTGTTCATAATTACTGGGGGAAGGAAAAAATAAATAAATAAATAAATAAACAAAGCAGTATCGCAACAGCACAGACTTAGTTTGCTCTTTCAGAAGTAGTTAATATCTAAATCAACCCAAACTCAAGAACTCCTAGAAACAGGCACTTAGGATAGGCAAGTAACAGGGGAGCCTGGTTCTGGCTTAACAGGGTGACCGGCTCAGTTGATGCAGGGCAAGCAGTGAACATCGTGTACCTGGACTTCTCCAAGGCTTTTGACACAGTCCGCCACAGCCTCCCCCTTGAGAAAATGACACACTATGACCTGGACAAGTGGTCTGTGTGGTAGGTGAAGAGCTGGCTGATGGGCTGTACCCAGAGGGTGGTTATAAACAGCTCCTTCTCAAACTGGCAACCGGCCACTAGTGGGGTCCCCCAGGGAGCAATATTGGGCCCAATTTGATATCTTCATAAATTACCTGGATGCTGGGATCAAGAGTACCCTGATGAAGTCCTCTCATCAAAGTCTTCGACCCCAGTTTTCAGGTCATACTTACATCAGTGCTTCAGACATCCTGCTTCCCTGGATGTCAGAATAAAGCCAACATCACTGGGTGTAACAACTCTCACCCACAGGCTTTGAGAAAGTGAAGTCACCATCTCCCCACGGCAGTACCAAGCCCACCACTGCTTGCTCTATCTGCAGAAAGCTCCATCCTTTGCTCCTCCATCCTTATTTGTGGTCTGCAAAGCTGGCTTGGTGACACCACAGGTGGATTTAACAATCATGTTTTAATGCCTGAAAAAAGGCTTTGCCTGAAGGGTAACAGCAGAAAGTGACTAATAAGGGGCTGGGGAACTATTTGAAGATTAACTAACCAATTTTGTGTTATGAAAGGGCAAGTTGTAATTTTAGGATTAGAAATCCATGTTTTGGATGTCAATACTTTGCATGGGAAAAGGGCCACGATTAGTTGGAGTGGTAATGCTCCAATCCATCCATGAGGAACCAACAGAGCAAGCAAGGAATGAGCCACCCATGCCAAGAAACTCTAAAAATCATAGCACAGATCTGCTGCAAACTCCATCCGCTGTGTTCTCCTGTAGCAATGGATGGGCTAACATGCACCTTCCACTGCCTCCACAGGGATTCTCTAGCTACAGCCACAAGATTTGAGCACCTGCTCAGCTATGTGGTAGGGCCCATGCAATGGGACCAAGAGAAGTCCTCTACCAGCCAACCATCCCCACCTCTCTTTGCAGCCTCCAGATACAGCCGACAGCACTGACAGGTACCCAAACTGAATACCAGACAGAGAAAAAACCCAGCTATATCACAGAATTGTAGAATAGCTGGTGCTGAAAGTGACCTTACAAATTATCTAGTTCCAATCCCCCTGCTATGCAGGGGGAAACCTTCCGCTAGATCTGCTTGCTCAAAGCCTCATCCAACCTGGCCTTGAACTCTTCCAGGTACAGGGCACCCACAACCTCTCTGAGCAACCTGTTCCAGTGTCTCACCACCCTCACAGTGAAAAACTTCTTCCTTTTATCTAGAGATGTAAAGTCAGGTGGTGGGAATGACTGAGCATCCCATTCTGGCACTGATTTTGTGAGACCAGGCTGTGCAACCACAGTTACTGTTCCATCTGTGCCTTGGTTTAGATGTGATAGCCCCAAAGCTCTGTGACCTTTCTCACATCCCAGTAACTCCAATTCCAGCGTGCTGCCACGTGTACCCACCCAGAATTAAGGAGGAATCCTTTGCTACATCACAGCAAAGTTCTCAGGGTGCATAGGTGCATCTCACCCAGCTCAGCCTTCTCCAGCCTCCAGTAAAAAACAGTGGTTCCCCTTGCCCCAGTCAAGAAGCAGTGGGTCACCCTCAACACTTACCATATATACATGTCCATCTCTGTGCATACATGTGGGCACACATATATGTACACACACACATATAACATGTACAGAGTGCTGAAACAGCTCAGCACATCCTCACATCCCATCACTCACATCATTGCTGCTAGCTCACCACGATGAGCCCCAGAGGGGTCGAGGTGAAGTCTGAAAAACCATGGCTGCTTAAGCAGAAAAACAATCCTCTTGTTTCTGCAGTATCTAGCGTGCTGTGTGAAGGTAGGTTACACACAATATTTATCTTTAATACCTTAATTTATCTCAGTGCTTCGTGTTTTGAGGATTTCTTAACTTCCAATTAGAGGGAATTGTGCTGGTGGGCATATTTTCCTTTTTTGGGGGTTAAATCTTCCTCCTCCTTTTCCTCTTTCACAGAATCATTCAGGTTGGAAAGGGCCTCTAAGACCTTCCAGTCCAACCTTCTACTCAATACCTCCATGACCACTAGACCATGTCCTGAAGTGCCACATCTCATCTTCTGAACGCTTCCACGGACGGTGACTCCACCACCTCCCTGGGCAGCCTGTTCCGATGTCTAATCACTCTTTCACTAAAGACATTTTTCATCATTTCCAAGCTGAATTTCCTCTGGCTCCACTCGTGGCCGTTTCCTCTTGTCCTGTCATCATTAATTTGGGAGAATGGGCCAACATCAGCATCCCTGCAGCCTCCTTTCAGGTGGCTGTAGAGGGCAATAAGTTGTCCTCTCTGCCTCCTCTTCTTCAGACTAAGATTTTCATGGTTTTTCTCCCTACATCTCTCTCTCCCTACCCCCTCCAGTTCACATTACTTAAAATTTACAAAGTTTGAAACAAATAAAGCCAGACTGAAAATACACACCAAGCCCTCAACGCTGCAGAGGTTAAAAATAGGCTTTGAACCAGCTCATGTCAGCATCAGCATAAAAGAAAGGACACCCTGACAGCTCTAATTATTACATTCTCTTGTTTCGTACTTCTGGAGAGCAGCAATTAAATCTCTGCTTGGGCTTATAAGGAAAAAGTTAAGTGTTCTGCACCTGCAAAAGGGATTCTGTTCCATCAGAGGATTTCAGCTCCCCAAAGTACGTTATCCAGGGCAGCCTGCAGAACAAAACCCATCCTCCCCTCCCGGCCATCACGGATTTGCAGCCGGTTCAGGAGGAAGTCGGCGAATAATGACAGCTCTCCTCTTCTGCATTCACTAGAGAGATGGATTTAAGAGAAAGCCCAGCACTGCTGGACAAAACAGTTGCAGACCATGTGTGTCCAATGCTTCAAACTGCCATATGGTGATAGAAAGTCATCTTATTTATCATCATTCCCACTGCAGTGGCCTCTGGGGACCTGAACTAGGTCACTTTCCCATCAAGGCTCACAATGAGCCACTAAATAAGTGGCTCACGCAGGGCCCTTTAAGCATTTTCATAAACCAGTGATTCTGTTCATTACAAAGGTGGAGAGAAACAAGCATCTCACTTTAGGAAACCTATTTTCCCATCAATATGAATTCTTCGTTGTTCCATAATCCCTGTTTGGTGATTGCAGCTGTTCCCTCAGCAGCACAGAGGGTCTCTCCCTCTCACCCTTGGGAAATCTGATGGAGTTCTGCCTCCAGCTCTGGAGTCCTCAACACAATTAAAACAAAGATCTGTTGGAGCAGGTCAAAACAAGGCCACAAAAATGCTCAGAGGGCTGAAGGACCTATCTTACAAGGACAGGCTGAGAGAGTTGCGGCAGTTCAGCTTGAAGAAGCTAAGGCTCTGGGGGGACCTTATGGTGACCTTGCAAGACCTCAAAGGGATCTATCAGAAGGCTGGGGAAGAACTGTTTACAAGGGAAGGGAAAGAAAGAACAAGGGGTAATGGTTTTAAGCTGGAAAAGGGTAGATTTAGGCTGAACATGAGGAAAAAGTTCTTTAATCTGAGGACGGTGGATCACTGGAACAGGTTGCCTAGAGAGGTGGTAGAGACCCCATCCCTGGAGACACTCAAGGTCAGGCTTGATGGGCTCTGGGCAATCTGTTCCAGTTAGAGATCTCCCTGCTTGTTGTCTAGGAGTTGGACTAGATGATCTCTGGAGGTTTCTTCTAACATTATGATTGTATGATTATATGAATTGCCCATCTTGGAGACCTCCACACTTCTGTCAAATCTGGCTGTGGTCAGCCAGGAGCTGGAAATCTCCTTGACATGGAGACAGAGGAGACTCACAGAAAGACAAAAAAGCTGCAGCAGCTTCACTTCTTTAAGAAATTCAGCTAAAATGTCTCAGTACCATCATTTTCACATTCCAATCCAGACTGTCACTAGTAAAGATGGCTTTAAAAAGCCCCAAAACAACAAAAAATAAAGAAAACAAAATCTTGAAACTTTTCTGCCTATTTTTTCCCTGAGAAAATTCAAATCCGGGAATGTTTCACCAAAATCACTGTGAATATTTCACTCTGGGTGGGGTAGGGGAGGAGAAGCTGCCAGGGACTCAGGGACCTGTCCTCCTTGCTGGGTGTCCTTTCACAGGGAGGCACCTATGAGCTTTGGGTTTCAGCCGCTCAGGCCCCATCCTCCCCTCCAGGAAACGATGTGAAAACAAAATCAAACCTCTTCACCCAAAATAAAACCTTAATTTGCATAAAAGTCCATTCCTTTATTTTTGTTCATGCAAATCAGCTTTGGCCAGGGTCATCTGAGCAGCCCCAGTCAGAGACAACCGGAGGGCTTGCTGGGATCCAGCTGGGATGCCAGGAGAAGAAAGGCACAGTGTTTCCATCAAACCATTGGAGAAAAATAAATAAATAAAATAGCTGGGAACATTCTTCTGCCAGAAAACACTTGCTCATGACAGCAAAGCACCGACAGCCAAGAAGTTGCCCGAGTCAGCTCTCCCAGTCCCAGGCACAACTGCTCGATGTCTGCTGTGGGAGCAGCCAGACAGGGACATAAATAAGGCTGCCACACTCCAAACCCAAACGATCACTAACACCTTCCGATGGATCTCCGTGGTGTTTGTATAATCCACTGACGTAGGTATCTCAGACCTCCTCATGGAGTTAGATAAATCCCATCCATCCTGCACGGGGAAGGACTGAATCATGGCCCTGGGATGCTAGCGTAGAGCCTGCCCAACGTGGTCAGTAATCAGCTTAAAATATTTTCATCGTCTGTTTCGAGACTGCAGAAAGGTCTGAGCACATCTTACAGCTCAGGCAGCTTCTCCAGCTCTGCCAGCTGTTCTGATAAAAGCCTTTACCTCTTGGTACTAACTTGGGTTTTCTCCTGTCCCTGCTTATCCTGCCTGTAAACAGCAGTTCTTCTAAATGCTTTAAGTAAACCAAAAGTTTTACATGGTAAAAGCTGCCTCTGCTACAGGCATTTTAAATTTACTCCTGATTTTAAGGGTCTGGAAAACTTTTAATGCAACTTATCAGTCTGGGACAAAAGGAAAGAGTTATCTCTATAGCAAACATCAAAATGCCTCAGCCCTCTACTGCTATCCTTATGAGGAGCAGAAGGATGTGATCCTGTCCTTGCAGAGTACTTAACCACAGCAATATTACTACACAAGATAACCCCAGGGTGTGCTTCTGCTGTCTGTCTTTACCCTGTAAATCAGGAGTTTATCTCCTGGTGGCAAGGGCCAAGAATAAAAGGGCATATTTGAAGGTGAGTGTCATGCTGAGCCCTGCTCGCTGAGGAGGCTTCGCATTCCTTGTGTGACACAAACTGCTCCACAGTTGCTGCATGCTTGTGGCACTCAGCAGGGCAAGATAAAATACCCACAGCCTGCATGTCCTCCCAGAGCTCAGCAGTAGCAGAGACCCAGTCAGAGCATCCTAAGGTCTCTGAAAGCTGAGGAGCATCAACAAATAACTCGTGAAGCAACGTCTGGGCTTAACCCATGGAACTGCAGTAAGCAAAGATGAAATAAAACCCAAGCCCACAAACATAAGACCTAGCAGCTCTGCCTGTCCTTGCACCAGGACTACAGCTTTTACTACCACTCCTCTCAGCCCAAAGGCTGGGCACCTTCCAGCCAAGAATCAGACACCATTGCATTTGCCAAATGCAAAAACATCTGCCATGATTTATTCCTCAAGAGTAGTAAGAAGCACCTTAGACTTGCTTAATACTAGTACTAAAAATCTAGCATTTAGGTTTTTCTGGGTTTAAAACACCTGCTTTAGTTTTTAAGCCTCTAGTAGTCATCTAACATAATTCACACCTTGCAGATGTGTTGACCCTATATAGTAACATCTAGCAGTTCCAGGGAGATCACTCCTGGGACAAGTCAGGGCTGGGAGTTAAAGTCAGACCAGAAAGATGTTCTTTTTGGACAGGTCTTAGGAGCCAGTTCAGCACATTCCCATCTCCTACTTAGTCTAAAAATAACAATCCATCTGAGGCGAGCAGCGGGATGATCCGTGCTGAGCGCAGGCATGCGGCATGCCTGGTCAGCTCTGCTCTTCCCACCTCCAGACCTGCCTGGGAAACACCAGCAGCTTGAACCAGAGCCAGTGCTGCCAGTAAAAGGTCATGATGCTCAGCATGATACCGAGATCTTCCCTTCATTTCCCAGTGGCTGGTCATCGTCCACGGGGGAAGGGATGATGCAGGGAATGTGTACCAGGAGTGCAGAAAGGAGCTATGAGCCTGGCTGTCTGATTCATGCACTCCGGGGTCTGGCTGGTGGCGATGTCATCTGGTAACCCACCACAGATACGGGCATGGTCAGAAAGCAGCTGAGTTAAAGTAAGACTCTGCTCAGTCAGAGCTCCTGCTGACTTCACCTGACAAAACCAGTGTCCTCACTGTTTTTGTTTTTAAATGTGTGATGGTACAGTCTGAAAGGGATGTGCACCTGATCCAACCCCACCTAAGGCAGCGTCACCCTGGATCATAAGCACCTGGGTGCCAGACCCAATCCACAAGAACGAGTAGAACTGCAGCACAGAGGTGCTGGTGGATGCTCTACCAGCCACGAGTGACCCTCTATCACCTCTGCCAGGTCAACAGCACACTCCAGTGACTAGCTCTAAATTCAGCCCATCAGTAATGCCAAGAACAATCAAATTCTAAAGCTCTGTTACTGACACAACTGCATCTGAATTGCAGACGGAATTCTCCAGGCTGGTAAATCTAATCTTCTATCCATGACTTCTCAATCTGCTGCTCTAATATGGTTGCATCCCACTTCTTTCACCAGCAAGTATGAGATTGCTCTGTCCTTTGGTGTGGATAGGAGAGCACCCACCCCACTTATGGTCCCTTCTGCCCATCTATTTCTTGCAGATGAACACTGATCACACTGTGGAATCCTCCTGTATCACTGTGGTTCGTTAAGAGCTATATTTTCATTACAGTCCTTTGCTCCCTGACTCTAGAGCCATGAGTACACCTATGCACAACACCCACAGAAGATAGTCCCAGTCTTATAGGAGGTTCTCATCTGAACTTCACTCCTGGGACTGATGCTCTTCATTCACAAGGTATCAAGAAGAAAAACAAGTATTGAAGGATGAAGAAGGACAAGAAAAAGACTAGAAAACCTGCTATATAAGGAAAGGCTGAGAGAGCTGTTTGCTCAGCCTTGGGAAGAGGAGGCTTAGGGGGGACCTTATTACCATGTACTAGTACATTAAGGGTGGCTACCAAGAAGAGACAGGCTCCCTTTTTGCAGGGAATCTCACAGAAAAGACAAGGAGTGATGGACACAAGTTGCTCCTGCAGAGAGCAATTGGACTCCACAGGAAACTGTTCCACTGTGAGAGCAGAAAGACACTGGAATGGTCTTCCCAGGTAGTGGTGGATCCCTCAATCTTAGACAGTTTTAAGGCTCAGCTTGACAGGGTGCTGGGCCATCTCATTTAAACTGTATGTCTTCAGTTTAAAGGGCTGGAATGATCCTTGGTCTCCCTTCCAACCTGGAATGCTGTGAAATTGAAAATACACGTTGGACTTTGCTGCTCACATTGGGAAAGGGCACCAGTAATGCACAGGGTCCACAACTAGGTCCTTCTGTGATGGGTCACTTGCTGTCGGAGGAGTCACTCATTCATCCCTTCATGTCACTGCTACCCTTTTGTTCTCGGGGATAGCATCCTGAGCTGTTCTCAAAGCAGGCAGGAAAAGCAAAGCTGACTTGGTAAAACGCTGTTTATTTAGGTGGCACAAATGAACCCTGAGGCTACACTGAGCTCAGCTGACCTGACACATCAAAGCCCTTGACTGCTTTCCAAGCTGACAGCAAAGACCAGACCACAGCAATGCTGACAGCACTCACAGAAGCACAGCGATCCACAACGCCGCTAACAACCCTACACTTACAGAAGAGAGAGAAAAGACCCCACAAAGAGTGATGCTTACCACACACGAGGATGCTTTTGGCACAACAGGGATAGATTCATAGAAACACAGAATCATCTCGGTTGAAAAAGACCTTTAGATCATCAAGTCCAACTGTTGAGCCAGCACTGAGAAGACCACCACAACCCATCTTCCTCAACACCACATCTATGCATCTTTTAAACCCCTACAAGGATGGGGACTCCACCAGTGCCTTGGGAAGCCTAGGCCAGGGTGTGACAATGCCTTCAGGGAAGAAATTTTTCTTAAGGTCCAACCCAGACCTCCTCTGGCTCAAACAGAGGCCATTTCCTCTTGGCCTGTCATTTGTTACTTGGGAGAGCAGACTGATCCCCACCTTGCTCAAACCTTTCAGAGAGTTGTAGAGAGCGGTAATGTCTCCCCTCAGCTATCTCCTCTCCAGGTGAAACACTTCCAGTTCCCTCAGCAGCTCCTCACAGCACATACGTTCCAGATCCTTGTTGCCCTTCTCTGAACACACTCCAGCACCTCAATGTCTTTGTTATAGCGAAGGGTAGAATAGTGTGATGGTCTTCCTTGAGGTCACTGCCAGTTCTTTCTGTCTCAACAGCAGTCAGTTTGCCGGGGAAGCAGGAGTCAAGCAGGACATGTAACGGCAAAGTTTGTTTAGATGACTCCTTACTTGTCCATGGCTGAACCCACTCGCGGGGTCAGACCGTGGTACCCACTGGGTTCTGCTACTCAATGGGGAAGAGACCAGAAGTCCCGCTGCTTCTACAGCAAACCCGTGCTCCTGTATGTATTTCTCTCCAGAAAAAAACCCATGCTGCTGGCCATTTGGGAGAGAAAGGAGCAGCAGAACTCAGTCTTTCCTCCCAGCAGAGGGAATGTGCTTTAAGCAAAGAGCCAAGGAAGCGAAGGGGGTGATTAGGGAAGGGATGCAAAGCAGTTGCCTCATAGAATTTAGTCATTAATTAAAAGGGTTGAGCAGAATGCTTTGAACACCACGTGGGTATAACTTAAAGAGCCGTTTGTAAGATGAATTTTCAACTTCAGCATGGGTTTTCATTTGTTAACAATAAACAGAATTTTTACATTGTCTCCATGAGCTCCATCCTTTGTTAAAACATCAGGTTGCCTACAGCGGCGCAGACAACGTTCACATCAAATCATCCACACAAAACCATGCTGTATCACAGATAAGTCCTGGGTATTTGGTCAGAAAAAGAGCATCCTTCAAAGCTATGCTGGAAAAAGACCTGTATTTTCTCATAGAAAGCTCTGAACCCACTTGCTCCACTTTGTTTAAAATCATCACAAAGGTTTTTTTACCCCTACCAGTACTTTTTAAAGGTGCTTCCCAGAGCACAGTTGCTAGGGGAAATCCCGTGGGACAGGGTACTGGCAGGTAAGGAGGCCCAAGATAGCTGGTCATCATTCAAACACCACTTCTTTGAAGCACAACACAAGAGCATCCCAACAGGAAAGCAGTCAGGGGAGGGAGCCAGAAGACCTGTGTGGTTAAATGGGGAGCTGCTGCACAAACTGAAGAGGAAGAAATCTATAGGTCATGGAAAGAGGAGGTGGCTACTTGGGCTCTGGTGGGAGAATGTAGGGATGCAACTAGGAAAGCCAAGGCCTCCTTGGAATTAAACCTTGCAAGAGAGGTCAAGGGTAACAGAAAGTGTAAGACAAGGGACAATGGGTGCCAGCTGGAACAGAGGAGGTTCCATATAAATATCAGAAGAAACTTCTTCACAGTGAGGGTAACAGACCACTGGAACGGGCTGCCCAGGGGGGTTGTGGACTCTCCTTATCTGGAGATGTTCAAGTCCTGCCTAGATCAGTTCCTGTGTGACTTGATCTGGGTGATCCTGCTGTGGCAGGGGGATCGGACTGGATGATCTTTTGAGGTCCTTTCCAATCCCTAGTGATTCTATGAGCACCTCCAGCTAAATTCACCATGCTCCCTCAGCAGTCATCCATTACCTGCTCATCCTCAACTGTGCTAGAGTACTACTTATTGTAATTAGTGCGGCACCAGTCCCCAGATCAAGCTGCTTTACCGCAGACATCTATCCTTTCCTTTACGGGACGGTTCACGGAAGAGTTCAAGGCTGTGTGTTCCAAACAGAAGCTGCTGCACTTCCATGTTTTAGAATCTGCTGTCATGATGAGGCACCTGCCTCACCTTCATGGTGAGCACCTTCATGGGAGCAAGAGCAGCCTCCCAGGAACAAGTAAATACACTTGTTCGCTAGACCCAACCCTTCCAGCTGCACAGGCAAAAATGAGTGTACAGCTGAGTCTTCTCCATGAGAAATGCAATGTCCTCAAAATGCTAATGAAATGCAGAACCACCACTCTGAGATGTGAACAGCCCTGTGATGGCTATGAAGCTCCTCCTCAGCTGCAGGCACTTTGCTTTGCATTGATTCATATCTGCATGGACCAATCCCTGTAGGAACTGATGCCTGTGGAGTCTTCCTGCAGCTGAGGATCTGGATTCCCCATGACCCTTTTCTTAAGCAGACTCTGCATACCACAGCGAAGACCAACCGTGACCTTCACAAGGCTGACAAGCCCATTCAGCAACTCCCTGGGGAGACAGGAGGACAGGCTCGAAGAGGCAGTTTTGGCATCAGTTACCCAAGAAATGTAATAAAGGGAGCGATGTTCCCACTGGGCTGATGGTACTGATGAGCCAAAGGAGGCACAGGAAGGTCAACACTGCCCTGTTCATACCAAAAACATGTGGCACCATGGAAACACTCAGTTCTTCAATCTTACTCCTGTGCTTTAACCACATACATCTGCTCCTTTTCAAGCCGCAGCTCACGGTGCATTATCTGACTAATCCCGCAGCAAGGAAAACACAGAAGTTCCCTTTTCCACAAGTTTCTCATCGCCACAGTTCTCAATGACTTAAAGAAGAAAAAATAAAGTCATGAGGAGCCATTACTGAAAGCCCTTTCAGAAAGATGGCCAGTTCATCACCAAGCCACCACAGAGCCCAAAGCCATCCCAAACGCATCAACGCGGCAAGAGATGAATCACCCCAGGAAATGCCAGGAACCTCTCTGTCACCAGCAGTTTTTGCTTCAGACAGGAAGAAAAACACTGGGTAATATGAAACAGACCACATCAGCCACTGGACAGGAGGTAGCACAACATTAACATGGCCATCAAAATAGGTTTGTATCACTGAAAAAGAAGTGGGTACGTTTTTCAATGGACTGCTGTGCAAGAGAAGCATCCTAATTCCTTCCTTGCTGCTGCTTCACAGAACACAAAAAGAACACTCCTCCAAGAGTGAATTATTTAGACAGGCATCTCAGCGAGTTATTTCTTACACTTTTCCATGGAACAATATGGCTCCATCTGGGATTCAAACCAGCAGCAAAGAAATGGTGCCCGGTTGACTCCACCTCCCAAAAATAAGCAGTGCACCAGTAATCATAGAATCATAGAATGTATGTGGTTGGAAGAGACCTCCAAAGGTCATCTTCTCCAATCCCTCTACAATAAGCAAGCAGCTTAAACGGGGACATGAGAGTGCAGCAGCTCTGGTTCTCCTGCAAAACCTGTTCCAGCTTTGCATTCCGTAAACAGGCTTTGCTCCTAGAAGACAGTTGGGCTTTCCACTGTTATGTGAATTACTCTCATCTTGTTTTGACAGCCCAGAGCAACCGGAGGATGTTGCAAGTTAAACGTCATCGTTTGTCTGCAAGTTTCAAGAGGGAGCTGGGCTGCCAAATCAGACCACGGCAAAGCTAGAAGCTGACAGCTGTAACTAGGGCAATGTGAGTTTGGGAAAGACAAAAATAAATAAAGGAAAAAGAGAAACCAGAGATGCTCTACATCNAAGCACATGGACTCTGCATGGAACAAGTCTGCTGTGCCATGACAGCCAAAGCAGGCAGCAATCTGATAGTCTCTGAATTCTAGACAATGCAAAGAGGCTGTAATCAATGAGACAAGAAAATCAGAACCACTTCACTAGCGTCCAGAACAAAGGCCAAACCTCTCTGCTGACACCAAACTCCCATGGGATAACAAAATATTAATACGGGTGGAAAAAAAAATGCAAACAATTAAAATCTCAGATTTGTCAGTAAATTCAGACCTCCAGCCATGTAATAGGGCTGTGGTCTGCCTTTTTGTCACTGCTGCTTCCTAAGAAGAGTATTCCAGATAAACCCCTCCTGGTTTTATGCTCATCTCAAAGGCACATACATCCAGGAGTCACAGACTAGATACCTTCTGTCCCCGGGATTATTTCCTTCTCCTTTTTCCTTTCCACAAAAGGAACCCAGCTTTAAAGCCGGAGAGCCCTTAGTGTATGTGGATGGTCTGGAAGCAGAACTGAAGCCTGGTAGCCAACATACTAGTGCTGAGGAGTTAATTTTTAAAACCTGCACTTTGCAGGGTTTTAGCAACGTTTCCTTCTTTGTTTGGACATCATCATCATTATTTTGCTGTTTGTGCTCAAGACCAATTCAATCTCCATCAGCAACTAACCCTTAAGTCAACTTTTGAAGGGGCCAAGCAGTGTCACAGGAGATTGCTGTCTCTCAAAGGAGAGAGGGAGAGTATCCTGGCACAGCTCACTGCCAGGACTTTACCTGCATAAATAAGTGATTTTATGAAATCCATCCAAAGTTGTCTGTTAGAACTGCAGACACAGCAGCAGAAGCCCTTCTGTGGTGTGTGCACAAGTTCTGCCCTTGGCTGTTTCTACAGAGTCACATTGGGTTGATTCCCTAACACTTAGAAACAAAGAATCACAGAATCTTCCAGGTTGGAAAAGACCCTTGAACCATAAAGTTGAACCGGTAACCCTACTCTACCAAGGTACACTCATCTCCCCTGCTAAATCCATGATATCCAGTCAACATCATAACCAGCAACCACATACATGCCAACATGTGGCAGAACCACCATCCCCAGGGATGGCTTGGGCAGCAGAGCTGAAGTGTCCAGCTGTAGGTCTTATGCCAGAGACACCTCACATTCCAGCACCACTCCTGTTGGCCCCAACAAAGATGCCTATTGAAGCAAATTCTTTTTTGATCTACACATACCAATTCCCACCGCAGCACAGTCAGTGCCACCAGGGCTGAAAGGGAACACACTGAACACGACCTTGAGCTGGCTTTAGGGTGCTGCAGCTGAACCTGCAGGCAGGCAGCTGCAAAGCCTCCGACTCGCTTGCTTGCGCTTCCCCGTGACCCAGTTTTTCAGCTTGAAACTGGATTACAGCTCCCATTGATCCACTCAGTATTCTGCTTCGATTTTGCTGGTGAAGCAGCAAAACAGGTCATCCCTCTCTGCTGCAACTGCTGAGGCAGCTTCCCACCTATCCAAGAGCAGAGCCTATCTCCCTGGAGCGACCTCCTGGTAACCAGGAGCCAGACAGCAAAAATGTACCTGGGAATGGTTAACAGAAACAAAGTGTGGCAAACAAGACAGAGATCCAGAGATCTCTGTATCTCTGGATACAGAGAGCACCATCCCAATCTCTAAAGGCTTAACAAACAACAAAAAAAAGGCTGCCAGTACATACTAGAGAGTGTTTTATATTATCTCTACAGCTTAGTCCACACCAGCATCCATCAACGAGATACTGATGATGTGCTGAAGGACAGACATTTATTGTCAGCTGGAGATACCCACTGCAGCTGAAGGTTCTGTAATTACTGTTTCTTGGAGAAAATGCAAGATTTATTATTCACATAATAGTCAAAGAAGGTCTTTTCTGGAGCAGAATAGTAGTTTCCTTACGAGCCTCGGTCTGTGTGTCATGTTGTCTTATGCAAGATTAAATAGTTCAATTTTTTCAAGCTGTGATTTTAGGTAACACGTAGACTCTCCAGCACTAATTAACAGGACAGAGGCTACTTGTTCTCTCTGCTGTGCCCTCCCCAGGCAGCCTGGTACGGGAGGTACCAGTGGGGACTCTCCTACTGCCCAGACAGTTTCTGACTGTATTTCTTCACATTATGAAACTGTAGGTAGAGAAGATTTATATTCTGTCACTGGATAAAGGTCTTCAGCTGAGATCGAAGCACTCTGCTAGAATTGCACAGCAAAGGTTGCAAAACTAATCTTAATTTACCAGTAGGGATTTTTTTCACCTGAAAGAAAGGATAGGAAGGCAGGGGGAAAATCATCCTTTGTCAGAGAAGCTGCTCTCATTCACAGATTTTCCATTAGCTACAACAGAAATCCTAAAGATAACAATCTCAGTGCTGTGTGTTATTACATGGCTCCCTTGAAAATTGTCTTTTGAATTAAAAGCACCGAGTTATCCCACTGCTGCAACACTGTGCCTTCTCTCCATTCTCTTCCTTCCAGCTTCTTGCTGAGGCTGGGACCAAACACAGTTGAACTCCAGCAGAAATACCAGAGGGAAGCTGAACCTGGCAGATGAAGACTGCAAGAACCAGCAACTGCAGAATGAAGATGGACAAAGTCTAATGGGAAATAAAGCGCATCATATTTGAGAGAGAATAATTAATCAATCACCAACAGGGATTAATGGAGGAGCAGTGGAAGCACTGATGCTTGAAGGCTTTGCACCAAAACTAGAAGTTCGATCTGAATACCGTGCCCAACCTGTAGCTGTGCCCACACTGCAGCATTTAGGGGGCAGAATTCATCATCTGCCAGATGACAAGGTAGGTCTGGCTCCCCCAAAATCCAGGATTTCCCAAAACCAGAGACCTATGGTTCTCTTTTATCTGCTTCCCAGCAGAAAAACACCCTCCCCACTTACAGTAATATTGTTAAAAAGAAGGTGCTGCAAGTTGTTACCCAATGGTCAAGTGAAGTCATGGAGCTGTGCCTGTTTACATTCCTGAATCCCAACTAGCACATTAGCACTGAAGACTGAGACCGACCTCACTTCATCTCTGCTACACTATCTTAGAGCTACAACATCCAGCATCTGAAGATCAGAAGCCTTCTGTGTCATCATCCTTAAAATACAGAAATTAATGCCAACTGTTTATAAAGTGATCAAAATAATCAGCTCCAAGTCCTGCTGGACTGGAGTAACAACAAGTACCAAACAGAGTTGTGGTCCTTGCTGCCCCTCATTCAGCATCACCCTTGGCCATCCAACCCTCGTGTTCAGTTACTGTGCTGTGTTTTCACTCCTCCTCTTGGTGCATCCCAGACACCCCAATTTAAGCATCTTCCACTGAAGAGTTTCGCTAGACCTCCTGCCTTGGTTTACGAGTTTTCTCATTCAGTCTGTGGAACAACAGGCTCATGGTGGATGGGGCTTGGACTACTGGACTAGCTCGGCTCTTTGGGGAGGAATCTGACCAGTTCATCTCAAGCCTACAGACCTCACCAGCCATGGCTCTAGTGCTTGGATGCTGAATATCCCCTCCACTGCAGCCCCTCTTTTCCAGCCTGACTCCTGTCCCTTCCTACTCCATGAACTGCTGTGGGAACACGGTTCAAATCAGAATTTATTTGCTATTTTATGTACACTTTCTGGCCAACCAGCTCTGTACAAAGCCATGGATTCATCTAATCGAAGTCTGAGCTACAGTAACTCATTTGTGAGTCCTACAGTTAGACGTGTACACAGTTATCCCACCCACGTTACCCACTAGCCTTGGTCTGCTCTGCTTTAAAGCAATCACACACACATTTTAGTCACAAATAAAAGTCCATCTGATCACACAGGTATGAAACAGAGGGCATGGGGGCTGTCTGAAGCCCACCAAGCACACATTTCTCATACGAAGCCTGCATCAGCCAGGTTTGAATTATCAACAGTATGGGGAGAGCAACAGCATTCAATCCAAAACCCAGCCAGACTGGTCTTAGAAGCCCCATATGTTATCAAAATTAGTACAGTGCTGTTCCTCACTCTCCTAAACACTCAGCTATTCAGCACCTGAAACCACCAACTCCCCCCCGCCCTGTCCACAGAGATTCCTTGGAAGTACCAAGCTCTGTTGCAGCTCCACTGTGCCAAAACAAACAGGGACTCAGCAAGTGATAGTAGAGTAACTGCAACTCAGATATGAACTGAAAACTCCAGGTTGATTCCCAGAATTGCAACAGGCTGCAGCATTGGTGAGAAAACCTACACAACTGTGGCAGCACTGCTGGGACCCCTTACAGGCAGCAGGGTCCAAACTGCAGCTCTCTAAACTAGGCTTCTGTGAGGATCTGCATTTGTGTTCCTCCCCCGATAATTAAAAGTGAATCATGGAAATGAGAGGCAACAACAAAGTCTTCTTTTTCTAAAACCTTGGCACCCTCTGGATCTCTCAATATCCTCCTGCACCTACCCAGGATCTTCTCAACATTACAAGATAAACAGAGTCAGAGACCCCAAACACCCTAGTCCCAGCGTGTTTCCCTGTGTCAGTAGAGCACCAAGCAGGAGATGCAGTGTAATCCATCTGCCTGCACACCACCAGTTCAGCCCTTCACAGAACTTTTAAGACAAATTTAGATCCAAACTGAATTCCCTGCAGTGCACATACCATGGGAGTTTGATCATCACTTACGCAGTTCTTCAGCACAGGAGAATAAAAGGGGAATGCAAGGGAAATAAATGGGAAAAAGAAAGCACATCCATCATACATCTGACCACCCCAAACATGCAACCTTAAAGGGATGGAATAAAGAACAGTATTTTCCCCTTTTACCTCAGCCCAGCATTAAAAAGACATGACACATTCCCACCGATCAGCCTCCATGAATGAAAAACTGGCAGAGTCAATAAAATGTGAAGTAAATCTAATTCATTTTTACTATATGACCTACTTTCCTCAGGTTTTGATTCACAAGAGCAGCTAGAGCTTCAAGGTGGTGATTCGGCAAGGTCTGTTCATTAAAGTCATTCTTTTCTTTATGGCTTTAAGCTTCAAGGGAAACAAAACCACATCTCTGTCAGAAGCATTCTCCAAAAAGGTCCCCTTGGCACAAACCTCCCAGCAGCCAGGGAAAAGATGGATACAAATAAAAATGCTGCTTCAGAACTCAAAGCTGATGAAGGAAAGCTGTATTCTGGAGGTAATGCCACCCCTGCAATCCTCAACCACCCACTGGGTCCTCCTCCAAAGCCCTGCAGGGATGCCTTGGGGGGGAGGCCCCAAGGTGATGGTCCCTGTTCCCTGTGCATCCCCTCACTGTGCTGTCTCAGTTACCCACCTTGCAGGATGCCCAGCCTCCACAGATCACTTCACTCTGTTCAAAACAATGTGTTGTGACATTTTTCACAGGCTAACCCTGACACTGCTGCAGCTGCTTCACAGTAGCCATCCCTACTGCCTGCACTGCCTGGGACATCCAGGGATCCCACAGGGTGAGAAGGGATAACATACAGATCTTATGGCCACCTTCCAATACCTCAAAGGGGTCTATCAGAAGGCTGGGGAAGAACTGTTCACAAGGAACGCCAGGATCACGGGGTATGGTTTGAAGCTGGAAAAGGGTAGATTTAGGCTGGACATGAGGAAAAAGTTCTTTAATCTGAGGGTGGTGGATCACTGGAACAGGTTGCCTAGAGAGGTGGTAGAGACCCCATCCCTGGAGACACTCAAGGTCAGGCTTGATGGGCTCTGGGCAATCTGTTCTAGTTAGAGATGCCCCTGCTTGTTGTAGGGAGGTTGAACTAGATGACCTTTGAAGGTCCCTTCCAAACCTATGATTCTATGATCTGTCTGCTGTGATTTCACTAGCTGCTCAGTCCCACCTTCAAATACCTCTGACAGCATTCTGCAAAGGAACAAAGGAACAGAATTTAGACAAAGGCTGTGAGGGCTCTACCACGACAACACAGCTCTGCATTCAGAGCTGGAAAGAGGCTCCGCTCCCCAAAGTCATCATGGCAGGGCTCAGTTACAAGCCCTTCAGAAGAATCTGCCAAAATAACAGTAATTAGAAGAAAAGAGTTCATTCCTATGCTCCCACACTGCTGGGTAACGGCTTCGCTCCGGCTGGCAGGCGAAGGGCATCGTCACCTCTGCAGCTGCTGCTGGCAGTTAGCTGCTCCTGCGCAGGGTGATCCTGCCTGCCTCAAGAAACGGGAACACTTAACCCTGATCCAGGGCAGAGAGGCAGGAGAAGGCATGTGGAGCCTTGGAAGACCTCTCATTAAATGTCTCCAGGTTGCATGAGGAGAGCTGGCTAGAACAGCAGCAGCTCCTGCTGCAGAGATCCATAAAAAATAGAGCAAAATCCCACACAGAAAAATTGTGTTTCTCAGATACTAACATTACACATGAATTTTGTGATCATAATTAAAACAAAAGAGGAAGAAAAAAAGTATTTCCCCCTGGAAGCCACTGTTTGCATATTTTGGGTCAGAACAGCTTCCTTTTCCCATCACAAAAGCTAAAGAACCAAAAGAAAATGCCCTTCCTGCAAAAAAGGGGGAAAATACCTTCTGAGTTGAGCCTAAAGAATGAACCCTCTAAAGCTCAGCTGAATAAAATGCCACGGGAGCTTTTAGGAGAGGCTGAGACTGACCTTCAAGCCTGGCCTGGCTCACCCTGGCCTACTCATCAGGGAGATTAAATAAAGAATGATGCCCCATGCCCTGGTGCTGTGACGGACACAAACACCCTCCCGAATGGACACAAACACCCATCTGGCATCAGCCCTGGCTCGCCGACAGTCAGTTCGTTCAAGACTTGGACTCACTTCTGTCACCTTGAAGCAAAATCCACAGCGATACACATTTCTCATATTTTGGATGTGGTTGGGGGATTATTAAAAATTGATATCAACATCCTAGAGACATGGAAAGGTTACAGAGCAGGCTGCAGAACACTTTCCAAGCCTTCCTCAAACATATCGAAACCTACATGAGTCCTCTGTTCTAAGGCCTTCCTTGGGACTTTTTCCAAAGCATTCCAAAACACTAAAGCAAAAGGAGGACACATAAGGACAGCAAGAGGTTTCAGGACTTCGACGAACCCTGGCACCAGAGCCATGGGCAGATGGAAGCAGCAGGAAGGGGGCTGGGCACGGAGTCAGCAGGAGTGTCCCTGTGCCACCCAGCACCGGGCACTGCAGCCACTATTCCTCGATCTCCCCACGGCCAGAACAACACGCATCCTCCACACACAGACAATGGCTGACCTATGCAGACCTGCGGGTAGGAGACACCAGGACAGGTGTGAGAGCAGAGAAGTGATGAAGAGGGTCACAGAATGATAAAATAGGAGGAATGAAGCGGCAAAGCCTGCCGGCCTCTTTGCCTGCCAGGAAGCTGCCAAGCCCGTCCGTGGAGATGCTGCAGTATTGCGTTCGCTTGGCTCGGCACGCGACGGGAGCAGAGCTGCCTGTGAGTCACCGCTCTGCACCACTCGCTGCCTACTGCCCGCCCCTCATAACTGCCTTGAGTATTATTATTATTCCTCTCCCCTTCCTTTGAAGGGTTGGGTTTTTTTCTCCTCCTTTTTTGACTCGCTGTTTCTCCGCTAGCCAAAATACCTTCTGCTCAAGGATGAAACTTCCACGGGAAGCAAAAGTCAGGGCTGATGGGGACCCTGTCAGCCTCAGCTAGCGAGACGGGAGATATGGGATGGGGACTTTTAATTTTCCACTCATTCAATCACAGAAGCCCCCTGAAGGAGATTTGCCAGCTCTCTTCCAGCTGCAGTAACAGCAGGTTTTCAGCAGTTGCTGCACAACACTGGTTCCAAAAGCCTTTAATTCTTCCATTAGCTCCCAGGTAATGGGATGTCTCCTCACCAGTGGGTTCCTTTGTGCAGGGACTCAAGAAACCTTTGGAACAGACTGAAGATATTTTTTTCCTCCTCTTTTCACCTTTTATTTATTTTACTAAATCAAGGTACAGAGGCAGGAAGATTAAGTGCCCCCACTGTGGCACTCCTGCTGATACCTATGGGAATGTGCCTACCCAGAAGCTGATGCGAACAGGTTCACAATGTTCCTCTTCAGATCCCGCTGCTCAGTGCAAATCTTCACGCTAGAGACTATTTCTCAGGATGACATCTGATGAATCGCATCATTATTCTGGTTGGAAGAGGCCTTAAGATCATTGAGTCTAAACACTAACCCAGCACTGTCAAGACACCACTAAACCACGGCCCTCAGCATCATAACTACACGTCTTTTAAATCCCTCTAAGGATGGTGACTCCTGCTGGATGAAGGTGCAGGCTGGGGACGTGCTCCAGCCTTGACACGTTGGACCAAGCACCAGCTAACATGCAACACTGATGTTACAGCTGGATGCACACATGCCAGTGTTTGAGAGTGCAAAGGCATCATTAATGGACCCACCATGGCCCGGCTTATGCAAACAGCTCCAGGATGGTACCAAAGGTAAGTGTTCATTGAGAGCACACCATAAAAAGAGGTATTTTAAGATATCTGAAAAGAGCAGATGCCACTCATCTTTGAATACCTGATGGACACAGACTAAGCAGATTCACAAATCTTACCACCAGCTGGCAGGCAGCATCTAAAGTCCACTGGGTATTCAGTCTTTTCTCCCCATCTTGGCTGCTGGCAAGTTACCTACAGAAAAAGAGGTCTAATCCATTCCAACAAAGATGCCACCAGCAGAGCATCTGTATCTGCCAGGCTCTGCAGAAGAAGGTTTGCCATTCTGAACAGCAGCTGTGGTTTCCATGGTTAAGCTTTCATTCAGAAGCCAAAACCACCTGCATACAACGTGAACCAAACCAGTTTTAAGCAGTGAACCCTGCAGCACTACAGTCCCCTTCCTCTACACAGAAATACTGCTCTTCACAGGTGCCTTCTGCTTATTTGGATCCCAAACACATCTGCATCCTCCACAAGAGATCACAGCTGATGCCAGGCCCTGTGAATACACAGATTGAGTATGAAGCTAGCTGAACCCATCCCAGAACCCATTTCAGTTCTAGGTAGTGGGTGTTCACAGCTGCCCTCTCTCATCTCCCTTTGATCTGTTCTTGGAGGCATTCCCCCATTCTGCTACACGGGATCTTGTTCCTATGCTGATTCACTCAAAGTACAACTTCTGCACTCAGGTAGACCTTCTCTTCTGCTGCTAAGCCAGACCAACATCTCTGTAGGATCTCAGGTCCTGCAGGGACCACAGCCAAATCTACAGCTACCAAAAAGGCCTCCTTCCTTTGCACTCTGCACTAGCAAAGGCTCTACGGGATGTGGCACCCGGAAAGCTCATTCCCTCCAGCCAACAGCCTGCTTTATACTGAACACTGAATCAAAGATGTGCTGAGATTCATCTTTTTCAGTAGTAATTTCTCCTCCATACTGACCCCAAAGCTCACTTCTCCCTCCTTTAGGTCTCAAGGTCAGTAAGACCTTGGGAGAGAGAGAGGGTATGCAGGTGCAGTATGGTTTGTGCACATACAGGGCACATGTCTCAGGTGAATCATGTGCTCCTGCAACCCTCTTCCCTCTTAACCTATTTGTTGAGCAGTGTTTTCTGCTTTAGTTGTACTTCTGCTTTTGCCTCCAGGCAAAACCCTCATTCTTTCACGGGTTTTTCCACACTTCCATTCCTTTTGCTCAAACCTGCAGTACATCTTGTGGTAGCCCTAATGGTGGCCATCAATAATACATGACCAGCCCTCCCAGTCTTTCCTTTTCCAGTCAAGCACACATATGATTTCTCCCTTCCACTACCATTTTCCCCTAAGCACCGGCTCACCTGGGAGACCTTCTGCCTCACTGCTGCTAGGCTGACATCATTTAGACAGATGCTGTGGGACTGATCACCCCAAAATTGCCTTACTCCTCCATCATTCAGAGGTGCTCATCTATCACAAACATTTCCCTTCACCGCTCTAACAAGATATTAACATCCCCGTCACGCACACTGTACTTTCTACACATTTCTAGGTACCCCTGCTCCACAGTTCTATTGGAAGCCTTTGTACCCCTTCAGACCTGAGAGAGCAAGTGCCAATGGCCTTTTGTAGGTTAATCCACAAGAGATCAAGAGAGTGCAAGACATTCTGTCTATTCAAATTACTCATTTTACAGTATAATAGTATGAATATTAATATTCTCCATTGAAAAATTTAGTTCATTAGGAAGCAGGCAGCGCCTGCCACCCAAAGTTAAGGACTCAGGGGTACGTGACTATTCAAGCTAAGGTCCTGAATGCATGCTCATTCCACCCTGAGAGCTAAATAATCCAAGTAAGTCACGAGAAGACAACCTAGAGAGGGTTAAAGGTACTTACTTTTCCTCTACTAATTTGGAGCTACTTTCCTTCCCACAAAACCAGGGTTTAAGCAGACCACGAATAATTTGCATAGCACAGATGTGCTACAGCTGCTGGAAGGGTTCTAAGCAAACCGAAAAAATGCCTCATTAATAACTAAGTCCCAAGAAACGCATGGAGAATTTTGTACCAGGCTCCCCAAAAACCATAGTAGCTTGTTTGTCTGGCACTTGCCTCAGATTGAGCAGTGTCCTCTTTTGACAAGATCAGTTTGGGCAGATGAAGAAAGTCCATGTCTGTACGAGAAGGAAACGTGCGCAGGAGTTTGTCATCATTCACAGCAATTATATAATTGTTATATGAAATTTTATATAAAAATTGTAATTGATATGATTTCTTACATGGGTAAAGCTTCCAGAGGCTCAGGACCAGGCCTGGTCACCGGCACATCAACGGATGATCTTTAACAGACACTGTTATTTCCCCTTTCTAGTTTCCTTTTATACCCTACAGCACAGGTGTCCAATTTTCACTGGATTCTGCTGAATCCAAGGTTAAACTTAGTTTTCTGCTACAAAAGTGAAAGATCAGCAATCATCTTGCCATAAAGCAAGTAGGTCCTGGCTACTGCTGACCCTGGACACCACCACAGAGTCCCCCAAATGCTTGAGATTTGCAGACACGATTTTCTTCCACTACCGAATAAACCTCAAGCATTTTGAAAGGTTTGCAAGACTGAGATTTGCATCAAAGTCTCCTATAACTGCGTGGAGAGATGATGGCAGAGCAGGGGATGTGGTCTGTCTTGACTTCAGTCAGGCATTTGACACAGTCTCACACAGCATCCTCACAGCCAAACTGAGGCAGTGTGGACTGGATGACTGGGTAGTGAGGGGGACTGTGAACTGGCTGCAGGATAGAAGCCAGAGAGCAGTGGTCAATGGGACAGAGTCTGGTTGGAGGCCTGGATCTAGTGGGGTCCCCCAAGGATCAGTACTGGGACCAGTCCTCTTCAGTCTATTCGTTAATGACTGGGATGAGGGATTGGGGTGCACTGTCAGCAAGTTTGCTGAGGACACAAAGCTGGGTGGTGTCGCCGACCCCCTAGTAGACTGTGCTGCCATTCAGCCAGACCTGGACAGGCTGGAGAGCTGGGCAGAGAGAAACTGAATGAGGTACAACAAGGGTCAGGGGAGAGTCTGGCATCTGGGCAAGAACAACCCCAGGGACCAGGACAGGTTGGGGACTGACCTGCTGGACAGCAGTGTAGGAGAAAGGGACCTGGAGCTATTTTCCTTTGGGATAACTCTAATTTGGAAACACAAACCCAAGCTTCCCCCCTATGAAGCCACTGCCATGACCCTAACAGGTTGAGTCCTTCTGTTCCTTGGAGAGGTTGTAGCCAAATCCCATTTTCACATAGTGGGCATGACAAAACTTACAGCATCGTTGCTCTATTCCACATATTGAAAAACACTAACCTTGGCTCATACCCAGCAGTCAGAAGATCCAGTTTCTCTTGCAGGACCTTCAGCAAAGCTTCCTAGCCCCACGTACCAAAGCAAAAGCTTGAGAACGTCTGCCAGGACAGCAGGACCTCGTTTCCAGAAGCTCTCAGCACCCTGACCCACAGCATATGACAACAAAAGAAAGCTGAAGGCCAAGTCCCCTTTTGCTTCAATGTAAATTAAGGCATCAAAACTTAAAGCAGCCTTCTGCAAGCATGGATGACCAGAGAGAGCTTCTAGTTTTCAGGTTCCCAGCCTGAAATACGGGGCTGCAGACAGGATTTTGCGTGTGTAGTGTACGCACAGAGGCATGGGGAGAGACAGGTTCAAGCACAAAGACTTCCATCAGCTGGAAGCAGCTGTTAAAACCTCTGATAATTCCCCAGGTTACTGAGCACTTTGCTGTCTGCTCAAATCTCCCCCTGGCCAGAGCTATCACTTCCCACCCAGCAAAATCTAATCCTCTGTTTTTCTGATTTTGCCTCTACCCCCCCTCCCTTCATGTGAGTGCAAAGCACCTTTAATCTCCATTTCAGATGTACTTCTCATGATGTTGCAGATGTGTTATCTGCAGCTGACACAATCTGCCACCTATTTCTCCTTAAGGGACACTGCCTGACCTTGCAACAGCTTCCGTACCTCCAGCTTTAGAAACTGAGTCTTTTTATTTGAATGGATCACAAGTAATCACCAATCTGTGCCCATTAATAGCAGGGAACCAGCTATCCAGAGAGCTCCTACTTCGGGTCTGTTTGGGCTGGGGGTTTTTTCCCCCTCTGACTGCAGCATTTTTCCCAGGCAGAGACATATTACAGCAATTCAGACACTGACAACTGTGTAAATCACAGCGAGGCGCAAGTTATTGATGACCTCATTCCAGTAAAGTATGAGATGATCAGACTGCCCCATGGTATTTTGATCCTCTGAGAACCCTGAAATTGAAAGGCGTGGGCTCCATTTTGCTTGGGAATCTAACAAAAGGCATTAACTGTGACAAAAGGCACTCGGAGCATTTCTCTTAAATTATCTCCTTTCACAGCAGCAGCAACAAATACTCATTTTCATGTATTAATACACTCTCCTTGCCCATAACCGCTCTCATTTTTCTAATTCTGAATTAAAATGCCTTCGAGTTATCGATCCCTTCTGCTAGAACTCCTTTCCCCTGCTTTTATTAGTTCTTGTACGCTGCCTAATTGCAATAATACGAACGGTGCATCCAACGCAACCGCCTTTCCAGCAGACCTGTCTCCCAGGAGTCGAGGTGATTAATCTCTCTTGTGCAAGACAAGTCACGTTCTGCCGCCCCAGCTCCTCCGCACTGCCGGCATGCTCAGATCGGCACCCTCCATCTTTTATTAAATTATGTAATTAGCTCTTTTCTTCTGAACTGCCTTCCCAAATGGGCACCAATACAGAATTTTAAAAAACCTCTAATACTTGGGAGTGTTGGAGCTTTCAAGAACAACTGCTCTTGCACATGACTGGATTTCTCCCCTCATCAGCTCGTCCATGGGCTCATGCAGTCCACTGACATTACCCAGCATCAGAATAGGTCCGAAGGCAGTAATTATCAAAGGCTAAAGCACACATGGCTGTAGCTACGCCAGGAGTCGCATCCCTATCCCCGGGGACACAGGCTGACCCTTGCAGCCCAGCTGGGGTTTCTCAGACCTTCACCAGTGGGTGCATCCTACTGCTGCGGGCTCAGCCATTACCAGACGTGGGGTCACATACTGCCCCAACCTCTGCATTTAAACCCAACCGGTGACGTTAACTCCCCCACTGTACTTCAGTCCAACCACTGCCATGCTGAGTCCTCCTAAACACAACGTCAGGCACCATAGCACAGGTTTAGGGCTCTTGGAAGAACGGAAACACATTTGGAGGAAGAAGGCTCATCCTCTTCATGGGGGTTAGCCCCAAATTGTGCTCCTACCATGAGCCCTTTGGCTAATTCATGTCCCTTGCTACCTGCCCTCACTGGCTGCATGGAGGACTGTATCTGCTGCAGAACAGTAAAGAGAAGGCACCAACTTTCCCTGGCCATGCCACACTTCAGCTAATATAAGCAGGTGCAAGAAAACCAAAAGCCCAAAACCAAAAGACTCAACCCCCTGAAATTAGCTGTAAGAGGCCAAAGGCTGCGAGATGGAGTTGCAGTGCTCTAGTGCTTAACCTGGGTGAACAAAAGCACTGTCCCCAGCACTCTCCTTCAAGCAGAAACCTGTTACCTGGATGTCCCATGCACAGTTCAGCGTGCTAGCCCAGCAGCACCTAGGAAGTTGTGGGTGTGGGTACGGTTGGACTCTGTGACCTAGTAAGTCCTTTCCAACCATGTTGATTCTGTGAGATACATGGCAACCAGTGTAAAGGAACAACCCACCATGCCCAGGAAGGCTTTTAAAGGTAAGGTAGTGACAGACACACAATACAGCTGTTACTGCTGGAGGCGGGGGACATGCCTCAGATCACCAGCCAGCCAGCAGCAACCCTAAACCCACAGCTCCTTGTAGGTGCTGAAGGCAGAGCGCCCCAAACCACACCAGGGCTGCCATGGCTCTTTTATCCTCTGTAGATATGTGCTGCCAGCTCCCATGGATGCCACCAGCTGCTCAGCACTTAGAAGACCACACCACACACCACAAATTGAAGGCCTAACTCTGCACTACCCTTCGTAGTGGCATTTTCTGTCACACAGAAATAGTGAAATACTAAAATCAAAGTATTATTGAGTTTGGAAGGGACCTCCAAGATTATCCAGTCCAAACATCAACTCAATGCCCAGTAAACCATGTCTAGGATTAAACCTAGTAGGTCTGGATATGGATACACAGATGTCAGAAAACAAAGGCAGAGATCACAGAATCATTCAGGTTGGAAAAGACCCTTGAGATCCCCACGTCAAATCATCAACCCCTACTCTACCGAGGTCACCAGCAGACCATATTGCTGAGCACCACATCTAAATGATCTTTACACACATCCAGGGGCGGTGACTCAAACCCTGCTGAGTAATTAATGAAGAGTGGGACTGCTACCACAAATGTCCTGTTGCAGAGACTTGCTTTCCTTTCTGCTCCTTGGCATGAAGCAAACCAGCTTTATTAATGGCCGAGGTTAAGCGTGGTGACTGCTCTCCATGGCCACGTTCTGCAGGGACACATCTGTCATGTGGAGTTCTAAAGAAAAACCTGCTTCAGCTTGCTTTCTTTGTCACTGCAGTTGACATGTTCAGCCCTTCCTCAGCAGCAGTTACCTACAGGTTTGGGGTTTTTTTAATGCACAGCAGCACTGCCACACAGTCACTGACCCAGCTGCAGTGGCCTGGCCGTTACACCCGCACTGGGAAAGGCAAGGCTAAATGGACATAGAGAAGCAGAAGCCCTGGAACAAGCTTCAAGCTTTCCTTTCCAACCCTCTGGCACACCGACCACTGCTTACCATTACAACAGTTTCAGAAGCAGCACAGATGAAAGCTCAGCAGCAGAGGCTCCAGTTTCATCCCATCCCATCCATGCCCCACTAGGAATTCCTGCAGACACCTCACTGTTGCTTGCCCAGATGAAGAAACCATCCTGAAGTTCTGGCCCAACAGCTATCTTGAGGAAGACACAAATCATTCCTTGTAACTAGCAAAGAGGCATCCAGGTTTTTTTAAAGGTAGTTTTTACTGTACAAGCCTGATCTCATTTCATCTAGACACCATGCAGACAAACAAAGTACATTTCTTCATCCTGACCCTGTTAATAACCATTTCTCATGGGAGTAGGACAACTGCAGCAAGCTAACACTGTTTATTTGAAACTCCACGGCTAAACTTACTGAAAAAATATCCCCACCCTGCACAATATAAATAAAACTGATATAAAAATTCCATCACGCTAAGGCAACACACACTGAGCTGAGGGCACTGCATCACCCATCCTCTGCAGAGAAAGGGCTGCTCCAGCATGATGCTGGATGCTCCTGGAGCATGGGAACCATATTATGCTCATATGGTAGGCTGGGGAAGAACTATTCATAAAGGCAGGGAACAATACGACCAGGGGTTATGGTTTGAAGCTGGAAAAGGGTAAATTTAGGCTGGACATGAGAAAAACATTCTTTAATCTGAGGGTGATGGATCACTGGGACAGGTTGCCTAGGCAGGTGATGGAGACCCCATCCCTGGAGACATTCAAAGTGAGGCTTGATGGGGCTCTGGGCAATCTGTTCTAGTTAGAGATGTGCCCAGTTGTTGTAGGGATCTCCAAAGGTCATCTAGTCCAAGGCACTACATTCTATGATTCTATGATCTGCAGAAAGCTACTTGCTTTATAAACTCGCTGCCAAAGGTTGCAGACACACCTAGAGAACAGCAGAAACCAGGGCAGAGTAGTGTCCCTCCCACTCTGGGGTGCTCCTCCTGCCAGCACTGCTGTGGCCCTTGGTGAAACCCCTCAACCATGCAATTGATGTCACAAACAACCCAGGAGGTTCATACAGTCCCCAAGTCCAACCACCACACTCCAGCAAAGATTCCCACCAAGAGAAAGCCCACCAAACCTTGGTGGTAGCCCAGCACCTAGATTTGTCACCCTCTCAAAGACCTGCAGGCCATAGCTGAATCTCCTGGATGCACCCCAAACTTCAGATCCTTTCTGCTGGAAAACTAATGCAACACATGATGTACCAAGGCTTTTCTAAGAGAGCTGTTCCTGAGGAGAGCAAAAAATCTTGGGGGAGGAATTTTAGCTCAACCCAACTCAAGGCAGATGACCACTGGCAGGGACCGATGAGCTTAGGGACACGCAGCACTGAGCACACCAGCAGGGATGCTCTGCACTCACAGGCAAGCACCAAGCCCCACTGGTTGGACAGTCATGGCATCTCACCCTGCTTCTGGTACCACAGAGAACTCCCTGGGCTGGATCACCACAGCCTGTGCTGTAACAGCATAAAGGCAGCACTGCACTGTCTGAAGACCAATTTGGCCTCGTTCTCTGCCAGCAGGGAACACAGCATGGTGGGGATGTGGGGATGGAGCTGGTTTCCACATTCAAGCACAAGAATTTAGAGACCTAAACAACAAAAAACTACACTCCTCTGCCATTCTTATGCGAAGGAAGGGAAAAATCCCACAACACTTGGAAGCAGCCTGTGTTTGCTTGGCACTTCCCATCTTTACTTAGTTCGTATAGAGGACTTCCCAGGTAAACCCAAGAATAAATTAAGGATTTCAAGAGAGACACACTGCTCTCTGAAGTGAGCCTTCAACGCATAACCAGAAGATGCACAGCTTCAACCAGCCTTCTTTAGGCATCACCTGCCTTCAAGTCTTCAGAGTTAGTTGCTAGTCATGCTGCATCAAACTTTGAAAAGATATAAACATGGCAAACGTGAAATGTCTCCACAGACAAACACTCTGGCATCCACAAACACTTCAGAAACACAGCCTGGACCAGTGCTCACAGGCTACTATTCCCCCCACCCGCCTCTCCAGACTGTCCACAAAGTCCTCTCCCACTTTCTTAGCTGAGAGTGGCACCTTCACTGCTGGGAGGAACAGAACACCTCCCAGCTCCAAAGCCTACTTGTCAGAGTTTCTTTAGGTCATTTTGCTCAGGTGACCTACTATCAGCTAACCAGGGCTGCTCTCTGCTCCTCTGGGAACCAGCCTCAGCCTTTTGTTTTCAACACACAGCTGCACGGGCACCAGGCACGTATCTCCTCAGGGATGGTTTTCCAGTGTGGCTCATCCAGCTGTTCCCAGCTCTGTTCCACCAAATCACCTCAGCTCTGCCTTCTTTCTAGTTGTATGAGACCATGGTGAGGACAGGAATGGGAAAGAGACAGGAATTCATTCAGGTAAGGTCACCAGGAAAGTTCACAAGGCTTCCTCTACACTGCACCAGACTCACCCAGTACTCCTTAAACACTACAAACAAGTCAACAGGAACAACAATCAGCAGGTACCAGCTTCTGCATAGAGTAAGCTATTCCTCCCCTGCCGCCTTGCAGCCCTGTGTTACTCTTCAATCAATGCAGCTTAACAGCAAATGCTTTTTATAGTCCATCCAAGCCTCCCAGGACCCATACCTCATGTACTGGCCATGGTCACATCTTTCTAACATAGAATGGACTATTTTGAGCAACCTTAACAGAGGCTGTGGAAGCACAGACCAGCCTGACCACTCACATGGACCAGCTTCTCTTGGGAAGCTCGAAGAGGTCCAGGCAGTGAAAACACAGCTCCATGTGCCCATGGCGTCACCTGGCCAAATACCCTGCTGCAGCTCTGCTTGAATAAAGCAGGTCACACATCCAGCAGCAATGGTCCACAACCATGAAAGCGACAGATACTAGGACTGTAGAGCCAAGCACCAACTCTGCCCACTTTAAGTGTCCTCACAGAATACCTAAGAAAAGATAGGGCTGTGCTTCATTCTTATGATACAGGTGTGTGCTTGCAGCCTTTGCAGACCAGGTACCTGCATCGAACATCTTCTCATCCCCACAAGTCAACAATAAGACTCTTGCTGTATCCCTATCTACACAAACAGCGCTGCAAGACCCTCCACCATGCCCCTGATGCTTTGCAGCACACTGCTGACTTCACTAAGCAGCTTCAAACAGCTTTTATTCCACCCTGAGCCATGAAGATATTTTTTTGTCCTGCAAAGTGTGTGGTGTGCACAGAAACAGCATCCAGCAATGCCACGGATAGTGGACAACTGGCACTTCACAGACACACTGGTCTGCTCCTGACCTTCACTCTGCTCCTCCCCATCAGAGGCTCCAAAGAGAGGGAAAGAAAGAGATTAGAAGGGAAGCAGCACAGGAACACATTTAATCACCTTTTATAACCTGCATTCCACAAGACTGAGATGTGAAAAGCACCTTTTCCTTCTATTATTCAGAAAGCAACAAAGTTAATGTGACATATTGGTGCGTAGGTGTGTGTGGGCTGCTTTCTTGGAGGGAGGGAGGACTGAGGGCACTCTCTGTGTTTCAGGGAAATGAAGCAGCACAAGATGTACCAGTTGCTCTGGTAACAAAGCTTTTCCCTTTTTTTCCCCCTTTTTTGCTTTTTTTCTCTTTTTTTATTAGGAGTGAAACATAATTTTAAGCATTTTCCAGTTAAGATGTCCTTGCTTATATGGCAAAAACAAGTCCCCATTTCAGAAACACAGGCACACACATCCCCTATTTGAGTCAGCAAGGAAAGGACCTTCTCTTCTAGATCCTAACATCGCAGTGAAACTGGTAAATTGAGGTCACCTGTTTTCCCTCTGATAATGCTACCACGTGTTATCACACACCAGTGTGCCAGCCCAGCCCCTCCACAAACCAGTAAGCACTGATAAAGGCCCAGAACCACCCATGTGCCAGTGCCTATGGGAACAGCCCTTGTCCCAGTCAGCATCCTCCCCCAGTGGCACTGGGAGTCATCCCGGCGGAAATGATGGCTTAATGTTTAATACTGGGCTGTAATGCAGGAGGATTAGAAAGCAGCTGTTCTTGTCAATCCGTTCACACTAACATGGCTCTTAGGTGACCCTGAAGGTCAGTCAGTGCTTGCCCACACAGGTCTGGCTTCATGGGGCTCTGGGCAATCTGTTCTAGAGATGTCCTGGCCTGTTGTAGGGAGGCTGGACTCAATGACCTTTGGATGTCCCTTCCAACCCAGTACATTCTAGGATTCAGTGGTTCTATGATGGATCTCTGAATCCCTTCAGCAGAAGTTCTGAGCAAGAGGTGCCCTGGGCATGCTCAAGACCACCACACAACAGTCACGACCACACGATGAGTGTCCAGCAGCACAGTCTTGCTCCACAGGCAGCATGGGCAGACTTGAGCAAGGCACAGCAGTCAGTCTGGAGCTACAAATACTCTGTATGCAAACAAAGATTAATTCTTTACTGCAACTCTCCCCGGGAAATACTAATTGTGTGCAGCTAAAAGCAACGGTGATTCGTTACCTAACTATTGACCATCAGCCTTTTGGAAAGGGAGACAATAAACCAAGCAATTATTAAAAACAATTAATGTCCTTCGTGATTCAGGCTAATTATCTGAACTGCTAGTAATGACCTGGGAACCTGCAGAGTCTCTTTTAAAAGGAAGAATAAAAAACATAAAGTCTTCTCAAAGCCTTTCTTTAGCACATTCACCTGCAACCCCACCAGTCCACAGCAGTGGGACTGCCCAGGGGTACCACACGGAAGGATGCTGCCCTGCAAGGGAGCCCACAGACAGCATCCGGAAGGGCAGGACATGTGTTAACTCTCTTCCTTCAGCATCTGTGAACTCTGGGACAATGGTCTTGAGAACAAGCTTGTGTCTGGAACATTCTCAAGGGTTTGACTCAGGGACAAGTGTCCCAGCTGTTCCAGCAACAGATGACCTTAGATTTCAAATGCTTCATTTACTTCTTCATGCCTACACACCTCAGCTTCTTCACCAGCTGGATCAAACCTGGTGATCCGTCTCCAGGTAGATTGGTCTTGGCTTCATAAAGAAACCCTCATGAAAAGCCTTGGGATGTATTTCTTCACCCTTTCCCTCAGAGAGAACACAATTTAAAAAGCACTGCAAAACCTGTGTCTTCTTCAAGCAAGGGACAGAGACAGCCTGTGATCAGGCAACTTGCTTGGATCTTAAGGGGTGACCTCTACTTGGCCCCATTCTGTGATGGTAGTGGAGGAGCTCTCTGAGGAGCCATAGCTGGGAGACTTGCGGCATGCAGATCCTGCTTGCTCTAAATTAGAGCACAGAATAATGCTGTGTAATGGCTCAGTGATTATACAGCATTTACCAGCTAATTAAACAATCAATAGTTATTGTGCAGTTATGGAGTGAGCCCACAGTACTGTGTCTTGTACCCTGTACTATAAAGCCTTGCTAGAGTTATAAACGCTGAGCCACGTCCCCAGGGCACGTGGCATTAATGACCGCTGTCCTCCTGGCACATCTAGGCAGCAGCACATGAGTGTAATCTCAATATCATTTATTTCCCTGTTCAATGTTGTAAAACTACACCAAATGAGAGGCAAAGGTTACCAGCTGACCTATTTACTGATTTATCTGTTTTCTCCTCATTATTGCAACAACTTGCATCAAACCCCAGCACAACATGAACACCCACAACTAAGCAGGTCTGCAGCATCGTCAGCGCACAGTAACGATGTGTTGGGAAGGTATTTGAGTAAACCAGTGTCCTTGTACTTTCACACAGTTTGTTTACTGCTGTCTGACACACCAGCATCTGTGACCCTGACACTGTGATTTATCCGGGCAATCTAAGCTTTATCTTTAAGGAATATTCTGGGACACAAAGGCAGCATTTCCTCATGCTTTAAATAATGCTCTGAAGGGTTCCAGAGATATTTATGTTTACAGATTTGCTTTCAGCCATCAGCTACCTGCTACAAACCAGTATGGTAATGAGTCAGTTCCCCAAGTTCCCCAACTCCAACTCACTGTATTCCTGCAGGCCATTTCTTTAAATACCTTTAATAAAGAAAACTAAAATCCAACGATGCAAAAATCCACTACTGCAACAACGCCTGGTATAGGAGCCAGCAAACACTCAGCCTCTTATCAAACCCAGTTTACATCCTCTAGCGTTAGATGCAGCATTAATAGAAAATACAGAAAAGCTTTCAATTCAATTAGAGAGATAAACCAGCATCGGTGTGGTTCCTCATTAAGATAAAAATCAAGCTATTCAGAAATGACTAATGTTATTTCTCTTTGCAATTATTCAAAAGGATGAGCGTGTGGTTGGGGTTGGAGGGGAAACAGCAGAGCAGGTCACTGTTGAGGGCTCCTGCAGCCCTCAGGTATCCCTGGGATACGGCCAGAGCTGGGATGCTCCAAAATGATGGTTTAACCTGCAGTCCTGAGCAAAGCAAGGCCTTTCCTTGAAAACATAGAATCAATCCAAACAAGTTGCCCGTGTCCCTGCAGCACAAGCCTCAAAGAACAAGGCTTTGATTTACAGCAGCATTGTGAATCACCTGAAAGGACCTGAAATCATGGCCCAGAAAGCAAGATCAAAACAACTTGGATGAAGCAGCAAGTTTCACCTCAGTGCCAACAACTTCAGCAGAGGGGTTCCCTCCCTTTGGGAGACCTTAATGTCCACCAGACTTGGCTAATAGGTCTTTTCTCCTACAAGCAAGGAGAAGGCATGTGCTGAGGCAAACCCCAGCATGGTAGATTCTGAGGTTGGCTCCATGAACAGCTGCTGATCCTCCTGTTCCAGACATTCCTCAGGCTCCTCACCCCGTTGGGCTGCAATATCGTTCAGTCATCAGAACAGTGCGACCATGCACTTTACCCCATAGCATCAAAGGCAGGTTCTTGCCTCGCATGCATCCCTCCAGGTCCTGGGCAGACCAGCAGGTTGCCACCAGGACATCTGGAGTTTCCAACATAAAAGTGGTCCAGAGCAGAGTTAGAGTTAACTGCTAAGTCAGGTTTTCTGGGCCTGCATCAAGGCTGCAAGCATGTTTCAAGCAGTCTTCAAGCAGCCAAACCTAAGATGTTCTCTCCTGCTTGGAATACGCATCTCACTTCTGTCTCTTCCCAATGGCAAAGCTGCTCTGGGCATTTCAGAGAGGGACCAGCCCTGCAGAGGGGAGGTGATGCTCACCAGGAGACTGCTCCTGGCACAGAGCACAGGGGGTGAACCTGGAAAGCTTGGCACAGAAAGCCAGAATCAGAGTGGGCACCACAATGAATTACTACTTCCACATGTAGAGGCTCACAGAATCTGAGAGGACAGAGGGGAGGGGTGAGAATATCCCTGTCCTGCCCAAGATGGGTTTGAAACAGCGGTGGAACCACCATCTAATTACAGAAGACACTGCTCCTAGGTATGAGCCACTTCTAAAAGCTGGTTTAGAAGGGAGCCAGAAGGTCTGTGTGTCTTGAAAGCTGATCCATTTGTTTTGCTGCAGGAGATAAATACAGTGGTGGTGTCTGGAGGAAAAGAATCACAGAGATCTTATTTCTGCGCCAGGTTTTACGGTGGGACACCATAAACAGTTATGTGTGCTTTCTATCAAAGTCTCCACTTGTTTACAGAGTGGGAGCTACTGCGAGGCTTCAGTTTAAGGGAGTTCTGAAGTCAGTCTTAGCCTGAACTCATACCTCAGTGCTTACTAATTTGGTTTGGACTGCAGCAATCCCCACTCTACCCCCACCACCATCCCAGCTGGTATCAAGTGAATCACACTGAGGACAATCCGATTACTCTAGCGAGTTAAAAAACAGTGAAGAGGAGGATTTGTTTTCCTTGTACAGCAGGAGAAAAAGAAGTGTTCACCTCCTGGAAAACCTACACTTGGACATTTCTGGGTGTTTTATTCCCCACTTTGAGGTAACACACAGACACACCAAATGCACCAAACGCAGCAAGGGGAAACCCAGTGAGCAGAGCCATGCAACCAGCAGCACCAGCGAGCACATTTCCCTCTTCTGCTCTCCACAAACACAGGACTCTAAGGCTGTTCAAGGCACATAGTTTCCACTGATCGTTAGGAATATGCACCAGGTAGAATTAGGTCACCCTCTCCCATTATTTCAGCAGCTGCAAGAATAAACAGTTCAGAAGGGAGCTCCCGCAGCAGGGAAAAACAGCCAGCACAACAGGGATGAAGGCTCCCTGGAATATAATCTTGCTAAGAACAGTTTTTGTGTTGGTAGGTGGGTTTTTTCTTTTGTTTTCATTTTTTAAACACTTATTCTAGTTCAAACATTCGCATGTTGAAACTCCACAAGTTCCAGTTCAACTTTGGTTCATCCCAACCCCTCTTTCCTTGTACTGGTGGGATTAGCCTTGAGGAGCGGGAGGTGGGGGAACCAGAATCCAGCACAAACATTCCCTGACAAGTAACTTTTTGAGGGGTCTCCTCTTCAGCAGGGGTAGCTCGCTGTTTCTTACCACATGACAGGCAAGAATTGTGCTTCCCAAGAGCAAGACCGTATTCTGTATGGGTTTTTTAATGCCAAAAGATAACACGGGCATGAATCCCTTCGGGATTTCTGCATGCACACACATGCATGAGGACACATGTACAAAATCCTGTGCCCACACACACAGATTTTTAGAGAATGGGGTCCATGGGAACTATTGTGTCCCATCGAACCCAAAATACCTGGCAAATTCCTCATGCTGAGAAACATCTCCCAACCATATATGAAGGGCAAATAAACCCTAACTTAGAAATCATTAAATCCCTCCCCAACCACACGAGAATTATCCACAACCAAACCCCACTGAGACGACAGCTTGGGGGATTTCCACAATTGAAGTGATATCTGGGATAAGTGATGTCATTTAGCAGGAGCTCATGGGTTTAAAATTCCATTCTTCTCAATTTTCCCCAATTATTTTCATGCAGAGAGCTGCTTCCAGGTGTTTACAGAAATTTAAAGGAAACCTATTGACTAATGGGGTTTCTCCTGCAGCAGGTTTCTGCTGCTGGAAAGGGCAGCAGCCAGCCCACATGCACACAGAGCACTAGACTGTAGCAAACTCATTTGGCAGCCTATTGCAGCTGTAAACTCGTCTCATACAAGAGATCGAGATTCAGCTATTAAATCCCAGACTTTTCACTCCCTCCTCATCATTTAATCAATAAAAAGCAACTGGGGGAAGAAGGGGGGAAAAAAAAAGCAGATTTATATTTTAGTGACAGTTACAGAACTAATATGATTGCTTATTATAGGAGCTCTGAGCACTACATGGTCCTTGCACACAAGACCAAGAAACGTGAGTTCAGCAAAGCCTGAAACAGGTCAACCCCAGCCAAGACAATGAGCTTGGATGCTCCATATTCAACACGAACAGGTCAAACCCAGCCGAGGTGATGAGCTCAGGTGCTCCCTGTTCAACACATGGACAAGGTAAACAGCATCAGTTGAGGCGGAGCCCTTACCTTATAGACCTGCCCATAGGTACCATTGCCAACAAGTTCCACCAGTTCAAAGATTCCCGCAGGATCCTAGGAGGAAAGGAGAGAAAACAACATTATAAGCAGTACTTTGAGATTTTTGCAAAGAATTCAACAAAGATAAACATTCCACTGACAAATGGAGTGGTTTAAGCTTTTTAGGCAGCCCTGGGATTAACATTATGGTGATGATGAGCAGAAGTGTGACACTGTAGTGATGGCAGCCCCACCAAGCCCTCCCAAGCATAACTCTGCCCAACACTGGCAACTGGGCTAGGAAACACCATGCTGGTGCCTGTGGGCAAGCACTGACCCATTTGAGTGTCATCTGCATGACATGTGAATGCTCAGGGGATGTTTTAAATGCAAGAGCAGTTATTTGCTGTTAATATTCACGATTCCTCATTCAGCAGCTTTGGAATAAAAGAAATGAACTGGCAGAATGGAATTTTTGAGCTCCAGATGGGCTTCAGTGAAAAAGTAGTCAAGTTTCACTGAAAGAGTGGTCAGGGATTGGAACAGGCTGCCCAGGAAGGTGGCGGAATCACCATCTCTGGAGGTGTTCAAAAAACACATAGATGGTTGGGTGCATCCTGACCACTGCCATTCTGGTTTGTCTGCTGGCAGATCTGGGGCAGTGTGACATGAAGACAACAATTTGGAGGGTGGTGCTGAAGCACCAGAACCCATCCCCAGACCCTCCTCTGCCTAGTATGTGCCCAGCTGGAGGAAGGGCTGAAGCACACAACCACACACACGTGCAGAAGCCAGAGCCCAGCCTCCACCGCAGCTAAAAGACGATACACACTGAGAAGTATGAGGGAGGGTGGGGAAAGAATAAACCACTGCTGCTATTTCCTTCTCTCAGTGGGTTTTCCCCTTCCAGCAGGTTTATTTATACTCTTCCGTTCCCCCTTCTTCTCCCATACTCATCACTCCAGTTTGGGAAAGTGTGATCTCCCTGGAAGCTGGTGGACACCAAGATGTCCCTGCAGCCCCCCAAGCCCACTCACAGCATGGGTGACCCTAGCTCTCACTCTGAATTTTGAGACACTTGAGCTACTGGCATCCCAGAGAGCAGAGGGCATCCAGCTGCCACCCGAGAGGATGCAGTCAAGTCAATGAATGGCTCTAACAGGCAACAAAGGATCCACCATCAGCGCTCCTTGGGAGGCAGCAAAAGGACACCCATCACAACGTCACAGACAGAGGTTTCATTCATTACAAAGCCCGTGTCAGCTCAAGAGGACTTCTGGAGCCAAAAGTCAAACACTGGGTCTTTGTGAGCAGCTGGAAATGCAAGGTTCAACATATTAGTAACACCACAAGGAAATGAATGCAAGTTTTGATATGACTGAGGCTGCTTTCCACCCAGTCCAGAACATGTGCTGCCATGTATCCAGAAGAGCTTGGCACACCCCATGGCAGGGTCACAGCAAGCCCTCTGACCACCCTGTACATTCTGAGATGTCCCATCTGCCCATCAGACATGCAGCTGCCCCAAGATGTTGTACAGGAAGCATCAAGAGTCAGAGCCCCAGCTCAGCCTTCGGTGAGACCAGCAGGCAAGCAAAGAGCAAGGAAGCTCGGCTGGAAGAAGGCTTGGAAACCACTGATGACAAAACTGCCCTGATACATACACACTCCAACTGAACTTCACCCAGATGCTCAGGTCCCATGGGTGAACTAGAATCATTAAGGTTAGAAGAGACCTCCAAGATCAAGTCCAGCTGTCAACCCAATGCCATCATGCCCACTAAACCATGTTTCCAAGTGAACCTGTGGCACAACAGATTTAAAGCATGTGGCACCACAGCTGGGTGTCAACATTCCATGAACTTACTGCCCTGGGACCAGCAAGATACGGGAAAATCAGCAGTGCTACGGTCTCACGGTAAAACCAGTTTGAGACTCACCACAAGGCAAGAGTATCAGCTTTTCCAGCAGTATCACTGGAAAAAAAATTCCACTTTATTTCAATAAACAGTCTATTTAAAACTGCTGCATTATCAGAAAAGGGGCTTCTGCGTGTGCACAGTAAAGCAGAATGCAGCCAAATTCAGCAACAAAACAGGCATCCCTTTGAAGCGCTTATCGCCACAGAGCACGCAGCTGTGGGGAGCAGCAGGAGCACACACTCCTGGTTAAAACCATCCTGTTCTGCCCAAACCAGATGCTGCAGAGCTAAGAATGCCGGCACCTACACCGTGATGTCTCACCGAGTTCAAGGCATCGAGGAGCCAATGCTCTGCTTGAGAAGACTTTTATTTTTTCCATAGAATCATCAAGGTTGGAAAAGACCTTAAAGATCATCAAGCCCAACCATCTGCCCTACAACCCCTGACCATTAAACCATCTCCTGAAACAGAAAGTAGTTTGTAAACTGTAATGTATTAGAGAGTAATATCAGTTTAAAATTCATGGAGCTCAGGGACGTGGTTTAATGAATGACTGGACCTGATGATCTCCAGGTCTTTTCCAATTGAAAGGATTCTACGATTCTATATCCAGGGCAAAGTCAGCTCAACAGCTGAGCACTGTTGGTGTTGGTTATGGTGACCACTGATCACCAGTTAACCACCCTTGAACATGGTTGTGCATAGATCTACCAACACAAGCAGCATTTATACAGTTTGTATCCCAAAGCTGTTTTCCTTGAAGGGCCTCATTTTTCTTCCTTCCAGCCCAGACAAAAGAGGTGTAAACTAGGTTTCATGAGGAGACAGTGGAGAAGTACTCGAGGAGAACCAACTAAGGAACACAGCAATTAAACCACTACTGCTGTGAATGCACAGGAGGGGAAATAAGAGATCAGAGCCTCTACAATCACTGTGCACTTAGCCCCCCAGTTCAGAGCAGCTAATGACATCCTCCAGCCAAAAATCAGGGAGATAACTAGTCATTAAGCAAATGTTACAACCCCAGAGAAGGAAAAACCTCAGTTATGGGTTAGTAGCAGAGGAGCATCCTGAGGCACTAGTTTAGCGAAGCAACTCCGTGGCACTATGAGAGGTAGGATTTTTTAATCTCCACTAAGAATAAAGCCTGTGTGACTAGCATTCCCCAAACAAAAGGATTTTATCAGGCTTTGCCTTACAGCTCCATAAAAGAACAACCAAAGAGGAGATCCATTAACCTGATCAGGTACCCTCAAGAACCAAAGCAGGCTGACAAAGCCATTTACTCACCACCCTCAATACCACAGATCTGCCTGTGTGGAGGTGCTTCTGCTTAGACAAGTGCTGGCAGTCACAAGGACAGATTTTTGGCTGGGAGAAGCACCAAAGGGTCATTATTCTCAAGCAGCTCAGTCTTTCCCATTAATGGCAATGCCCAGGAGAATCATAATCCCACCCAGCATCAAGCACTTCGCATAACCTTGAACATTGCTTTCAATTTTGGGCATTTCAATACAAGAGATGTTGAGGTGCTGGAAGAGGTCTGAAGGACAACAAGCTTGGTGAAGGGTCTGGAGAACATTGTGCAGAACAGCTGAGGGAGCTGGGGCTGGTTAGTCTGAAGTAAATGGGGCTGAGGGGAGACCTTATTGCTGTCTACAGCTACCTGAAAGGAGATTGTAGACAGGTGAGGGTTGGTCTTTTCTCACAAGTAACAAGTGATAGGACAAGAGGAAACGGCCTCAAGTTGCACCTGGGAATTTTATGTTGGACATTAGGGAAAAACTTCACCACTGAAAGGGTAATTAGGCCTCAGAACAGGCTGCCCAGGGAGGGGGTTGAGTTGCCATCCCTGGATGTGTTTCAAATTTGTGTTGATCTGGAGCTTAAGGACAGGGTTTAGCAGTGGCTTTAGGACAGCTGGGTTAATGGTTGGACTCGCTGATCTTTAAAGTCTTCCCCAACCTAACCAATACAATTCTAAGACTATGATTCTGAAGGTCTTTTCCAGCTGTAATGATTTAGAGAAAAGGTCTAAATCAGTTTGGGTTGGTGCCTGTAACTCTAGCATGACAACTAGCTCTCACTGGGAGTTCAACAGGAAAGGAAGTAACTCTGCTAAAAAGACAGTTTATTGAACCCATCACCAACAAGAAAAGAAGAAAACCCCAAATAAGTAAAAGAGAGTAAAAAAGTTAAAACAGAAACTGCATCACAGTGCCTTTAGAGACACTCTGAGAGAAATAGGAGACAGCTAACACATCAGGTTCTGGC
>VZRI01009526.1:563615-579079 GCA_013397515.1 Upupa epops | reverse complement strand
TTTTCTTCCTGAGTCCCATCAAGAGCTCCTTATTCAAGCAGGCTGGCCATTTTCCCCACCCTTTAATCTTACCACACACAGTGATAGCCTTCTTCTGGGCCTTTAAGATCTCCTTCTTGAAGAGCATCCATGCTTCCTGGACTCCTATGCCCTTCAGGACTCTCTCCCAAGGGACTCTCTCTACTAGTGTTCTGAACAGATTAACATCTGCCCATTGGAAATCCAAGGTGGAGGTTCTGCTAACCGCCCTCTTTACATCACAAAGAATTGAGAACTCAACCAATTCGTGGTCACTAAACCCAAGACAGCCTCCAACCACCACATCTTCCACTAGCGCTTCTCTATTTGTGAAGAGAAGGTCAAGCAAAGTGCCTACCCTGGTAGGCTCATCTACCAGTTGTGTCAGGAAGTTATCTTCCATACACTCAAGAAACCTCCCAGCCTGCCTGCTCTCTGCTAGGTTTGATTTCCAGCAGGTGTTTGGTAGGTTGAAGCCCCAACTAGAACAAGGGCTGGAGACTGCAGGACTTCAACCAGCTGTTTATAGAATATTCCATCTGCCTGCTCATCCTGACTGGGTGGTCTATAGCAGACTCCTAGCACAGTATCTCCTTTATTTGCCTTCCCTTTCATCCTAACCCATAAACACTCAACTTTATCACCATTGAAATAATTTCTATATACTCAAAAAACTCACTAACATACAAGACCACACCGCCACCTCTCCTTCCTTGGCTATCCCTTCTGAAGAGCTGATATCCAGTCATCACAGCATTCCAGTCATGACAGTCGTCTCACCACATTTCTGTGATGGCAATTACATCATAACTGTTAAGCTGCACAATGGCCTGCAGCTCATCCTGCTTGCTGCCCATGCTACGTGCATTACTGTAGGTGCAGTGGATCTTGCTTCCACCTAAAAGAGCCAACTGCACATCCCCAAGCAGGATTAGGCCCACAGGCGTAAGTGGCGAGATCAATTACGTGGTTGTAGGGACACGAGACGAGGATGGGAAGCATTTGTAACTGCTTCTAAATTAACTGCTGTTATAGCTATTTGATTTGCTAAACTCAGCAGGGCTACATTTTATTTTAGAAAACTATGAACATATCAGATTAATCAACTTAAAATAAATGGGCTTGATTTATTTATTTCTGCTCCTATGTCTACTCCTCTTTAAGCTTGGCAACTCACCGCATTCTTTCCATCCCATGAAAGAAAAAGAACAAGGAGAGTTTGCTTTATTGTTATTTTAAAGGAACTTCTATAAAGCTTAGCAAGCTCTGCAAGTTTAAATCACAGCAACGGTATGTGGTGAAGAAGGACACAGAGCTGATTTCCACATGCTGCTCTGCACTGGGAGCCCACCAGGAGAGACTCACCACACAGTCCAGGCAAACCAGATCCATTCCCCAGTACTTTAAGCATCCAGAGAGCTGAAAGCTCCCCTACACACAGCAAAGCTCCATAAGCAAATAGAACTGGGCCCTCCCAGTGCGAGACACCCAGTCCCCATCACACTCTATACAAAAGAGTCCTGCCAGCAAGGGAGAAGTTTAGTCTCTTCTAGCCAGATTTGACTATTTCTGAATCCTCTGAAAGTTGGGTCAGCATCCTTCCCTACCCCACTCTTAAATCCTTGCCCTGAGCTTTAGCAATACCACAACGCCTCTGCGTTTCTAAAACAAAAAGCCCTCACATGTATTATACAGAAGAAAATTAATCTTGTGTTGCACAGAATGTTAAGTGGATTATATCTGCAGCCTCCAAGGAGAAGAATGTTGATTTCCATGTACCTTGTGCTATTATTCACCTCTATTAGTTTTTCTACCAGTCTCACGTTAGTCATGATAATTTCCTGTTAGTCACTGCAGAGCTCAGCTGGTTCAACAGACCAAGCAACAAGATGAAGAGTGAGACCATAAAGAACATCACACCACTGAAAAACAGCTTCTGTACACGACAGTGTTCAAGGTAAAGAGCAAAGATCAGAGGTCTAGAGCACCTCTCTGATGAGGCTGAGAGAGTTGGGGTAGTTCTACCTGAAGATGAGAAGGCTCCTTACAGTGATCTTCCAGTCCCTGAGAGGAGCCTACGAAAAGGCTGAGGAAGACTGTTCACAAGGGCAGGGAATGATAGGACAAGAAGTCGTGGTTTTAAGCTGGAAAAGGGTAGATTTAGGCTGGGTATCAGAAGAAAGTTCTTTAATATGACAGTGGTGGAACAGGTTGCCCAGAGAGGTGGTAGAGGTCCCATCCCTGGAGCCACTCAAGGTCAGGCTTAGTGGGGCTCTGAGCAATCTGTTCCAGCTAGAGATGTCCCTACTTGTTGTAGGGGGGTTGGATCAGATGACCTTTAGAGGTCTCTTCCAACCCTATGATTCTATACACTTGTTTTGGGGGGGGATAACTTCATGGTGGTATCACCATATCTCCTTGAAAGAGCAATAGAATGGCACAGATCCTTTAAAGGAAAGCTGCTAACATCACTTCAAACATGTTAATAAACTAGACAGAGCAAACAGGGCAAGGCTGACATTTCTGACCCCTGACGAATCACAGCGAGGAAAAATTAACATTGGAAAAATCAATAAAAGCTCAAGATGCCTCATTTCAGATCCAGAAGAGAGTCCTGACCCACAGCCTAAGGCAAAAAACACTTCCCAAGGGTGTTCCCCACTGTGCATGGGGGCACCAACTCCCCTGCCACCACCCTCCCCAGCACAAGAATCCCAACTCCCTTACTCCCCACTTCCTGAGTAACCCTTCCAATCATTGCAAAGTGCCACCAGCTGACTTACTAGAGTTTTACACTTTCTCTGCAGAGGTGTTAATGACTCTAAAGAGGCACCAGACTCAGATAGGCAGCTGTAATATCATTTAAATGTTTTACCATTAGGAAAAACTGAGAACTTGCAAGGGCCAGACCCTCAGAGGGCAGCAGATCCATTGAAGCTGCTGCTCATGTAAGAGGAGTGTAAATTACTCAGCACAGAGTAAGCAACATCAAAGCCTCTCCAAAAGGATGCAACCCACTGACAGTGATGCAAGCTCAGCCCTAGCTCTTCTGAATATTTCACAAGCAGGCTGATGAGTTGAAAAGGCCAAAAGGAGCGTTTTGATGATGCTGCACAAAGGAAGGAAAATGCAAAGAAAGAACTCTCGGGACGTGTGCTTCTCTCTCAGCATGACACACGACCCACGGTACCAGCTTGATGCATGGTGGGATTTGTACTTTCCATTGACATCATGCTGGTCTGCGCCACGAGTGGGAACCCAGCTTCTCAGCTGTAATGCCCAGGCTCTACCTTCTTTTCTATAGTTCCTAGAATAATTTGAATTCTACACAATAAACGTCAGAGCTGATAAGCAAAACCTTATCGGATGAAGTCACTTACAGCTTCTTCCCAACTTACGGCTTTCCGCTGTGAGAATGACAAAGAGCTAAAGGCTACAGGAGCAGATAAGGGGGCTCATAACCAAGAACCAAATCCATGCAGGAGCTGCAGCACACAACACACCGTCTCAGAAAGTAAAATAAATAGCACAAGCTTTGCCAGGCCACCCTAAATCCTCAGAGCTCTGTTCCAGCAGGCAGTATCACCTCATCCCACCGCTGACCTGGCTGGCCCATCACTGTCTCTCCCACTCAGAGAGGACTACAGCTGCACAGTTTATTGTTATGCGCACTCAGGTAGGTGCTCAGCTGAGCTCCGCTTCACCTTACAGCCCCAGGCTACAGTGAGGAAGACAAATTACTACCAGACCAAGATGCCCTTGTAATCCTTTCCTTCTCTGAAGCCTTGATAGAGGAGTATTTCATTGTGCTGGGAAATCAGTTCAGCTCTCAGTGCTACCCCTGGAAGTACTCGGAGCCAGGATGGGTATTTTTGGTCAAGGTGACACCAAGTACCATGATACTCCAATTCCCACTAAGAAAACTCTTCGTTCTGCCACTAGACCCAAACATTCAGACACAAAGTTAACCCCACTACCTTTAGCATCCCATCTCATCAGTGTCAGAGATGCCGATTGTTCAGTAATGCTGAAAATCACGGCAGACTGCTAGCAGCACAGTCACACTTTAGGTTACCCACATTTCTCATACTAAACCAGAGATTCACCACTGACTCCTTCCAAGAGCCTTTAACCTTTTGGGTATTATCTTCCCATCTGATTTCCTTCCTGACAATTGACACCTGCAAGTTATTTCCATTCCCCTGTGTCCCAAAGCTCACTGTGTGTTGGCAAGTATACAGGAAATGCATTTATCCAAAAGAATTTGCTCATCGAGTCTTGCAGGCACCAAAAATACACATTACCTAATCTTAGCAGAGAGCAGTTTAATGGCCACAGCACAGGATGAGAGGCCAGAGGGTCTGATTTCTACTCTCCATTCTGCCAGGGCTGCATCTCTAAGTGAAGCTAGGGAAGATGCATCACCTCTCCTTACCTTGATTTCCCTGCTGGGAGACTATCCAGGCATTCCTGTCCTCTTAGGGGATCTTACCTATAGCCTCCTCATTAACATCTGAAAAGAGCTTCACATCTCTGAATGTGCATGTAAGTATGAAAGAGAGGATGGAGAAGCAGCCCTGGTCAGGAAGCCTGAAGACATGTCCTCCTCAGTGTGTTCAGGCAAACTCAACGACACTGCACTCCATCCACATCTGTGCTAGAGAAACATTTTGATCCTTTCCCTCTACAGGGAAGAAAAACCCTTCATCAGAAAGCTCACAGGAAAGTCAAGGAAATAATGAATGCAACCTTCCTCTAATGAAGCATCAAGAGACCCCCATCACCTCCAGCTAGTCACCCGCAGAACTACCTCACAGGCAATGCAGCCACAAACCAGAACCACCCACCCTTGCTTTGGATGCCACTGAGTGGCAGAACCAGACTGATCAGAAGGAAAACGACAAGTCTGTTTTCACTGTCCTGCAAAAGCTGAGCGAGGAGGTATGGAAAGTCCAGACCCAGTACAAACTCTCACAGACAGGATCAGAGCCCAGCTCACGAGGCCTTGCTTACAACTGCTGCTCTGCTCTGGCACTGCAGCTTTTGGGGCAATCCGAGCACTTCTGTAGGAAGGGCTTCTTCTAATCTCAACAGACACTTCCAGTGGGAAAACAACTAAGCATCAACAAACAAGGCAGTATTTCAGCTCTTTTGGGAAGGAAGGAAAGTCACACCATCCGGACACGTTTTCATCTTTCTGAGCTGCCTCCGCTAATCTTGCAGGTAAATCCCACCACCAGTGCCAGCAACAGCCATTGCACCAGTTGAGACTGCTCCAGTACAGCAAGACCTTGGCTCCTAGATGGCTTCACAAACCTCCTGTTTCCTCCTGAGTCGCAAAAAGACAGTGAAGTGAAGGACAGAAGGCTTGTCCACCATCCACCCCAGTGTAGCCACATGGGACAGAAAGATCTGAGGAAAAACTGGCCCAAGAAAGATGTCAGAGAAGAAGCTTCCCAACAACTTGAAGCAAAAGAAGAAAAGAAAATTTAAAAGAAAAAAGGCTGAGCTCTTTTAAAAAGAGAAGAGAAAAATGTACTATTGTTCCATAATTAATGGAAAGCAGAAGAGTTTTTATGGACGAGCTGTGAAACAGAGAGTGAGCATTAGAAAGTACATTTCAATACTTGGTGATCACAAGGTGAGCTGCTTGCACGATACTGACACAGAACATCAATGCTTATGTGACAAGGCAGTTATGAAACTTGGGGTTTTAAATGCTGAATAATAATAATACAGTAATCAAGTCTCATAAGGTTTTTTGAGTTCTTTCTTAACTCCAAATTAGATGCTGCAACCTTCATCTGAAGTTTGACTCCATGGTAAGGTGCACACATGATGGATCCCTGCTGCTCCCACCACCTCACAGCACCAGGGATCCAGCCCACCCCACAGCCTTAACACCCACCACAGTGCTTCTTCAAACCTGCTCCAAGTGAGGCTTTCAGATCACACCAAGGGAGACACTGTGAACCTGTGAGGAGCACAGGAATAAGGGAGTCAACCTGAACACCTGCACTTTGCCAGTTAACTATGAGACCTGGCACAAGCCCCTGATTCTTCCTCCCCAATAGATTCTGACAGGAGCACGTGCTCTTGTGAATCGGTCCAGTGTGACCAGGACACACCAACTCCCCCACAAGCCACACAATATAGAGCAGCAAAATGTCAAGAAAATCAAGGGCAAACGAACCCAGAAGACAACCCATCCCCCTACCACAACTTCTATTTTTAGGCAGCAAGATTAACTCGGAGCAGTTTTACTTGTTTCTGATAATGAACGGGGCTCTTGCATCTTCTCCTGAGGACGTTTCCTCCTTCGCTTTAAACCAGCAACACGAAAAAGGTCATGTCAAGCAGTGAGAGCAAAACCACAATTTATCTGTGAAAGGTCTTGAGAAAGCGACTCCAGCTATGAAGACCTGCCCCATCTCTCACCAACCACACTGCTGCTTTTTTGGGGGTATGATCTCTCCACCTACAAGATACGATCCCTCCCTTTGAAACACATGACAGCCTGTTCAAAAGCTGTTAATGATTTTAGTCCACCCACTTGTCAGAGGGTGTGAGTTGGTGCATCCTGGAAGCACAGGTCTCCATGTAGAAGATACCTGGCCTTAGGCATGGTGAGCATGGCAGCTCTCCAGCTGGTGTGGTGCACAGATTCATACAATCATTAAGGTTGGAAGAGACCTACAAGATTGTCCAGTCCAACCATTAACCCCCCGCATGCCCACTTAAATGGCTGCCCTCAGGGACCTGATTTATCACTATTTTTAATTCAGAAATTTCAATAAACTAATGGGAGCCTTCTATTTGCCCTGTGGCTTGTCAGCTTTTGGGATGGCTTCTTTTTTTTCCTCCCCACTTCTCTCCACTTACAAGATCTAGATAAAAAAATACCTCCCTCTCAAGTTAACTTCTGCTGTCAGCATTTCAGAGGATTTTGTGACCACAGATGAAATCATCTCTTGACAAGTTAAAAACCCTTTCCCTGCAAAGGTGCCCCTGCGCTATGTGAAATGGAAGAGAAGAGTGTCTGGGGCACCAACCCCCAGCTAAGCCCAGGGGCAAGTTCACCCATTGGTCACAAGCACCATCATACCAGGCTCTCACTTTCTTCACTGGGTTGCAAAACCTCAACTTACAGAGGAAAAGCACTAGTTCAATACAAGGAAGCATTTAAGACAGCTAGTAGATGATTAACAAGTGTGTGCTCAAGTCAATTGCTGCAGGAGCAGCACAGGTTCCTTACAGCCATAAAATACTCATTGTCCTGCACCCATTTGGCAGGACTTCAGGAAGAGGTTGTGCCTGGCTGCAGGGAACAACACAGCCACAGATGGTTAGATCTTCACCTCTCTTCTCCCCCAGACTCCTAACTCCAGGTTTCCCCATCAGTGGCACCCCAGGGAACCTCCCAAGGAGGATCTTACTCCAACCTCCCTGTCTTTCATCAGTCAGGCTGCCCCCAAGACTCCCCTCTCTGTGCTAAGTTCTTGCTGGACACTCTTTGCAAAGGTGGCTGCAGCTTCCCATGCCCACTGCACAACTCAGTACCTACCCACCAGCAGGTACATACCCTCCACCAGCTGAGCTGCCTGACAGGGGGGAAAGCAATCACAGTCCCCACCCTCAGGCAACATCACGTCAAAGCAGAAGGTTGGAGAGGAGAGGTACAAAGTGTGTCATGTGGCTCTTTTAAGACAAGAAGTAGCATTTCTGCTCAGGACCTGTGCCTTTTTGTACCAGAGGCCCTCAGAGCCAAGTAGAGGTGCTTCAGCGCTCTTAAGCATCAGCTATTTTTAGGCAACAGTATCCTGAACACCCTTCTCCTTTCTGGCTTTTATATTGCACAGTGAAGAAGTTACAGGGATTTGGCACCTTCTCCTTAACAGGCCATCATTAACAAGTGACTCAGATTATATTGCAGCGTGAGTCATCTTGGCAGAGGTCATCATCAGAACAGACAACTAGTCTTCAATTATTTCCTTCAGGTTGAATTAAAGGCATATTGTTATGTTAATTTTACATCTGCTCTATCCTATCTTTCAATCCACTATCTCCAGAGCAACCCAGGACCTCACCTCATGACCTAAACTGCCTTTCAAATAGTTTTTCCATCATGGTGTAGTTCCAGGTTGTCATAAAATGTGGTCATACCAACAAAAGTCTTCTGGGTGTGTTTTCAGCTAGGGCTTCTAGGCTTTTAAAGCAGCTCTCCATCACTCCTCTCACTGCATCTCCACAGGGACAACAGGCTGCTGTCTCTGACACCTTCTTGCTCTGCTCGTACTTCATAATGACCATCTTCTAGGGATCCAGAGCTTACAGAATCATGGATTGGGTACCCAGGGCTTGCCTGAAACACAACCACCTTCAGGCTGCCACACCACATCTTTGCCTCTGAGAGAAACAGACCAAATCACTTTCAGCTGTGCTCAGTGGCAAGGAATATTGAAGAAACAAGCCATGAGCAGGGCAGGAAAAGAGGCACTTGCAGCCAACTTCCATTTTCTAGCCAAGCAGCCCCACACTTCTACAGGGCTCTAACCTCTTTCCTCTGTTCCTGCTCCCTTCGCTCACCCCCAAGAACGTACCCATCACAGCTTTCCAACCAGTGACCCAAGAGAAGACAGCACAGCGCAGGGAACTCTGTTTTGCCCACCAGAAAGCACATCCATTACCAGCCAGTGATTCCACCACTTCCACGAGCAGCCTATTCCGATGTTTAGCTTCTCTTTCACTAAAGAAATCTTTCCCAATTTCCAATTTCAACTTCCCTAACTGCCAGCTACTGGGTAAATGCAGTAGTCTGGGTCCCTGAATGAGCTATATGGCCCACAGTACAACCATACATGCAAGAAAGAAGGACGTGAGGTAAGGAGGAGATCCATACCTTCCCTTCTGCCTGTCTATCTCAAAAATCACACTTAGCTTTTACGGTTCTGCATGAAAGAGAAAGGAAAAGGCAAATATATGCTGATTTACAGGGAGATTTCTATTGTTGCCTGGACATCAAACAGCGCCCAATTAGTCCTGACCCATAAATTATGAAAATAAATGTCTCTAAAGCTTTGATCTCTTTTATTTCTGCGGCACGCTACAGTGGCTATTAGACACGTTTTATTCGATTCAAGCTGTGCGATCTCTTCCTCAGCAAAGGCTCTGTGGCTCCAATGCATTTTACCATCCCCATCCAGCAGCTTAAGGACACAGTCCCAACCAGTCACTTCAGTCATGCACCCAACACATGACTCAGCTGGCAGTCGGCTTTTTCCTGCCGAGTTTCAAAATTAGGAGGAAAGAGAATTTTTTAAAGGAAGGAGTGGTGGTGGGGGGGTGAGGGGGTGGGGAGTGTCAGCCACCTAAATGAAATGTTTGATTCTTTGGAATACACACCCCGGGCGATACCCCTGCCTTCTCAGCATAGCTGCTTTCCTAACGATTTGTTTTGCACCCCAAAATGTCATCGCTGGAGGAAGCAAAGCGAAAGCCGTAACAAAAGGCTTCATGCCCTCAGAAGCTGAAAACCACACGTGGGCTCACGTGAACAGCAACGCGTCCACCCACCCTCACTGCTCGAAACCAAGAGGATGTTAGATTTGCATTACCAAGGTTTTACTCAGAAGAGCAACTGGCTGCTCATAGCTCGCTGTGCTGGCCAAGCAGCCGCTGTGTTCACCAACAGCCACAGCTGCTTTCAACCGGAGCGGGTACCCACAGGAAGGACCGAACCACATCAACCGCTCTGCTCTTGCTTACTTGCAAGAGGGAGAAGTTTGCATGAAGCCATTGGTATCTGATAGGGCTTTTGTAGAGAAGGAGAATTCCTTCTGCTTCTGTCTTCTGCTGCATGTGGGGTAACTCAGTGGGCTCAGCACTGATGGGGCAGACCATGCTGTCTGCTCACCTAATAGGGAAGGAGTAAATGTCAGCTCTCAGCTACACCAGACTCCTGTGGACACTCCAGTGCTGCCTGTCTGACTATAATCATTCATCGCTTACTACCAACACACAACCTTGAACTTCTGGCAAGCACCGCAGAAAATTAACGCAGAAAAGCAATGCTCCCAATCAAAGGGGAGGAAGGTTTTTTTGCCATTACAAAATAAAATCAGGCGTGCAGAGAGAGATAGAACTGAGTTCCTGCTAAACTTCTTATCAGTGTTTCCCAAGCTTGAAGCTTTTCCTCTCACTAATGAACCGCTGCAGGAACACCCCAGGGCTGGGGCCCTATGTGCTGAGCATCCACATCCCTTGGTTGGTTCATCTTGGAACTACCATGGGTGGGGGAACACAGAGGAGAGTCTGTTTCTCAAGGACCATGTTCCTTAGACAACACTCCTTCAGAAATTGTAAGTGATTTACACGAGAACATAAAATCTTGCCTGCATAAACTATTTTCCTGAGCAGCCATCCCATGGGCTTCCAGTTCAAAGTGGCAAAAGGGAACAGTAGAAAAGGATGGAGGGAAGGAGATCAAAGCTACTGGGTTTGTAAGTGGGAAATACAACCCCTATGGCTGTCAGTGACTTCGGGTGGTTTTAATCCTGTTTGCTTTAGTGGCTGCATGAAACATAACACAGAAGGTTCCTGAGCATCAGCAAATGGAGCTTCATGTGATGGAGGCTCTGTTTCCCACAGCTGAGCAGGAAATCCTCAGAACTACCAGGACCAAAACTACTGGTATCAAGGAGAAAGAGTCAGCCAAAGGCCTGAGAAACGGAAGGGTAGTGGCCCCCAGCACACCTCTGCCATGGGTCTGTGCTGTGCTCCACACTGCTCCCGATTTCTTCTACAGCTGGAGCCAGGGGAGAACAGCACATATGTTCCTGGGTACCCCTGGGTGAGAAGTTGCCCTCAAGAAGTAGGTCCTGAACCCTCACCACCATCCTCCCCACTAAGACACAATAGCTTCTGCTGATGCTGTTCCTCCACACCATGCACCTTTCTACCTGTTGGTACCTTCCTAACTGGGGAAGCATGGGAAATCAACAGGATTCTCCCCATTTATATTTAAGACATGAATCCATACAATCCTTGATCTGCAGGTCAGAGTCAAAGAATTCCCACTGATGCCTACAGTTATCCTTGCATTAGGAGTAAAACAAGGATCTGCAGAGAACAGCTCTGAGCACAAGCCCAGGAGGTGACAGCACCTTTCTTGTTTGACCTGGGCCCACATGAACAACTACTCTCAGTGACTCATCAGTGCAGACTTACACAGAGATCAAATGGAAACCATTTCCCCCTCACCCCATACAAACTGTACCACCACATCTACTAGAGCCTAGCAGATAAAAAGTACCTCAACTTATGAAGGACAGAAGTCTCCTCTAACTACTTTATAATTTAAACATGCCGACTGGTCAGTCAAGCACCCATGTTGCTTCAGACTTCAAGTCAACAAAATGATCGTGCTCCAAATTCAACCTGCTCAAGCACACACTTTGCTCTCCATTATTATTCATTTTTAAGGCTGGTCAGCACACGAACACTAGTGAGAACAGAGAGACTCTTCATGCCCCCAAGAACACCATACACTTACTGTAGAAGATGCTCAAAGATAAGGACCATATGCTAAGGCACCCATGGAGAACGGCAGAAGAGCAGCATCTGGGCTGCACAATGCCGTAAGGTAAAAAAACACCCCAACACCAAACCCAACCACGCAGAGGAATTAGGCACAAGACAGCCATGTTGCTGTTGCAACTGTATAAAAGATAAATGTTTCCTCCATCAGCAATCCTGGCTCAAGGAATGGAAATGAGATGCTTGAAAAAAAAGTTTAGAGTGGGATATGGTCATCCTTTTGAGATGATTCAGAGTCCAGTGCTGGGATGCCAAGGTTTTAGGGTTAAAAAAGGCCCAAAGCACATGGACACAGTAATGGTGCACAGCTTTCATGTGTACTGACTCACACTGGAAGAAGACAGATGAAGTTCCCCAGTGGAAGCCTCCTGAGCATCTGTCTTCAGGAACCGTGGCTTTATGTGTTTATCTGGTGAAGCTACATTCCAAATTTTACGTGGTGACATACAATGTATAACACAGCACAAATAAATCAGCTTTTTCTTTCTTGTTTTAATCTTCAGATGTCATCTCTAGTCAAATTTGTTCTTCTTTCTATTTAGGAAGAAGTCGACCTTTGCAAAAGCTGCCCAAATTCTGTTGAGATTCTTTTTAAAAGATGCTGAAATAAGAAACCTACCATAAAGCTGCCAGGATAATGCTGCTGAGTGGTGGCTTGCAGTGCTCATCCCCCATTAGAACATCTCCTGAATCTTTAATGATGCTGAAAAATGTCATAAACTGCAGAAGTTCTGGAAACAGGACAATGCCAGCATGTTTGTTTGGGTTTTGTGGTGTTTTTTAACAGGAGAGCTTTTATCTTCATTGACAGTGATCAACTAATGCAAACAAATGGCCCCTGAAACTTCACTTCCACACAAAGCAAAGCTAAAGGAAGAGTAGTGACATTTTTGGTTTTCATCCAATTCTTCCCAGCAACAGCTAATACCCACTGGCTCTTTAATTCCATGCTGTCTCCTCTCCAAGCCTGAGTATTAAGGGCCAGGCATTTCCAAAACAACTAATGATTTTAGGATCCAGTTTCCAGAGAGCGCAGGGTCAGCACTTTGCTGAAGTAAATAACAAAATCTCGGGTTTGGTTAATGAGCTCAAAACAAAAGCAACATCCAGGTACATGAAGAAAACAATCGTTCCTGCCCCAAAAAGGCTGCTCTTAAATTCCCAACCTTGTAGGAAATCCTCAGCCATTCTGCATGACCCTGAAGAAGGCTGGCAAGTCCAAGCTTTCAGGTGGGAGCCCCTCACCAAGCAGACACGAAGCAGCTGGGAGCAGCAGGGGACAGCACACTGCAAACCAGCCCCACCCAGGGGATTATCAGCTCCCTGATAAACGTTTTCCTCCTTTTATCATCTCCCCCATCTTACAAAGCACCCCAGATATACCCAGCTGTGGCAGCCACTGCAGAAGATCCCACTGCCACCTCCACTACATCAGCTGGAGGTCCAGCCCTGCAGACGGATGCAGCAGAGAAAAAGCTACTGACCTGAATGTTTTAGAAGGATCAAGGCCACTGCCTTTAGCTAGAGATGACAGGCTCTTGCATTTGCTGAGACAAAAAAAAAAGGGAGAGAGAATGGTGGGGAAAAAACCCAACCCAAACCCAGCCCTATCTTTCTGCCTGCTTTCCTATTGGGACTAGCTGTGCATCTACCCCCAGAGACCATAGCCCACCACAACCCTCCTCACACTCATTCTGCTTTTATTGCAGTATTTTTTTTTGATACAGGCCTCTCACAGCCCATGCGAATCCCCGTGTTAATCATTATTCTGCTAATAGTGCTGCCAGGTCACCCAGCTATTAAACAAGCTGAGTGGACTAGCAAAAAATATCTCCCCAGCCCATATAAAAGAACATTATAACGTAGTTTGTCTTATCCCCACATCGGTGTAATATGCAGCACTACCTGTTCAATGGCCTCATCATCTTAAATGACAGTTTTCTGCAACATTAACAGTACCCATTACTAGCACCAGCACCACCAGATCTCTATTTCCAGAAGCCTTCTGGTGTTAGAGAACTCACTGTGCCCTTCCACACAGACTCAGTCCTTTGCACCAACACAGGGACAGACACTCGGGTACCACAGCGCTAAGCGCAGCGCACAACGATGGATGAAGACATCGCAAAGAAGGCAGGAGCAAGCCCCAAGTGTGTTTTACCCGATACACCAGGCCATGCATTTTAATCAGAATCCAGGGCTTTGTTCCTGGCCCAGGCGCCAGCACCAGGCAGATGCACTGCTGTGGTGGAGTTCAGCTGCCTGGCCAAGATAAACTCTAGCATGGCATGAACAGAAGCGCCAACTACCTCCTGCATTACCTTGCAGCCCAGCTCCACCCTGTAAGGGCAGAGGGAAGCTGAAATGAATGATGGTGTGTAGGGTTCTGCCTCCACCAGCATGTTCTCAGCTTGCAAACCCTCCCTTAGGATGGGAGGAGAGAAGCCAAAGCAAAGGACGGGGCAAGCTGACAGTCAAAGGTCCATCTTTTTTATATGCACTTGCTTGCTGTTCATCAAACCCAGCCTCCTGGAACGTCTCAGTGACTCAAACTTGGAGATAAGGAGCCCGAGCATTTCCTCTCCCTGCTGCTGTGCACAAATCATCTCCTTCACCAGCTCTGGAGTCGCTGCCGGCTCCCAGGGCTTCATGCAAGCCATCCCTCACCCTCTCACATCGCAGCCACAAGAGCATGGTCTCCTCCATAGAGACCCATCCACAAACCCACAGCGACATGACACTTCTCTTCTAATAAGTGGAATTTCACAGGGCTCAGAGAATTACTCCTCCCTGCCATGCGTTGTGCTCAGACAGCAAATTTACTATTGATTTCTGATTCAGCCTCCGTGGAATGATTCACGCTTCCTGGCCTATCTGCTGAATTTATGACCTTTAACAATTACTCTAAGTGCTAAAGGAGCTTAGTTTAGAAGAAGATCTATTCCTTGGCAAATTAAACCCCTATTCTTGTCTCGCTTATGAACCAACCTGTCTCTCATCATTTACAGGAAAATACCACAGCAGGACTCTGTCCTGTGATACGGGGCAGAGGACCAAAGTGTCAGCAGCATCATCCCTTAGACCCTACTGGAGCAGCCAACACTGGCAAGGGGGACAATGACAGTTGGGGTTTGAGGTCCCCTCGTCTCCAGTTACCCTGAAACACCAGCTCTGCTCTACTCAAAGACCGGGTGGGTCCCAGGGGGAGGGAGAGAATATACATTTCCTCCTAAAGCAAAAACAAACTCCTGACCCTATCTGGTCTTTGTTGCTATTAAAAAGACATTGGGGGGGGAGGAGGGGTGCACCCAAGCCCAAGCCTGTGCAGATACAGTCTTAAAAAGAAGTGGTGCCCCACATCAAATTAACTTCTTAACGTGTTACCAAAAACTAATCTGATTTTCAGGATGTGGAGGAGGAGAGGGCCCCATTCCCTCCCCAAAAGGTTCTGCTCTCCTGGATTCATTCCAGCAGCCTCCCACCAAGGCACCATCTACCCCAGAGGGGAAGCAAGAGTTCCAGGTCTGGTTTTAAGCTTGGTGGTCCCCCCGACTCGGATCCCATCTGCACCGTGTCCTGCTGAGCAATCCATTCCCCTGTTCATCAACCCAAAACTCGCGGGGAAGAAAGTAGGGCAAGGCAATAAAGATAGACTCTTCCTTTTTTTTTTTTGCACCGAAACAAATAATATTTCTAAAAATACACGAGTGCAAGTCTTCGCAGACTCCGCTTCGTTTCCCTGCTCCCTCGGAGCCGGCAGGTTGAGCGAAGCAGCCTCCCCAATAAATGGCCACTTCGCCCCGGGCTCGTTACCCACCGAAGGGATGCGGGAAAAACGGGGGGCAAAGCGG
>VZRI01009526.1:525342-562902 GCA_013397515.1 Upupa epops | reverse complement strand
GGAGGGGGCGGGGAGAGCCCCGCCTACTAGAAAGGGGTTGCTGAGGGGATGCGATGGTTCCCCCCCCACCCGCGTCGGTCAGCGCTGAGGCCGGAGTCCAGGGGAAGGCTCGGAGTCCCCCACCGGACACCGCTTCCTGCACCGGAGGCTGTTGCCAGATTTCAGGTGAAAGTTGCCAAATTTCAGGTGTTGAACCCAAATTCTGTCTGACAAAGGGGTCAAGAAATGGCCCTTCTCCGCATGGACTCGGATGGTTTGTGGCCCGCTCGCCCTGTGCTCGATGCCACCCAAGCCCTACTGGCTTCAGTAAGAGATCTGTAGGTTTATAGAGCGGTTGAGTTCGGAGCAGACGTTAGAGCTCACCGAGTCCACTCATTAACCCCGCTGTCCCAAGGCCACCACTAAACCACATCCCTGAGCTCCAGCCTACACGACTAATGAACACACTCCGGGATGGCGATTCATCACCCTCCCTGGGCACCGTTTTGAACAGGCCAAACATTCCAAAACCAGCAATAGGTGGGTAGAGTCCCCACTTTACAATTTTCCCTTATTTCCCCTTTTTTTTTCCCCCCTCTCGGATGTGGTTTCTGCCAAACCAGGTGCCGTATATAAATATATATGTATAAAAAAATCTGTTGCCTTTGAGAGAACCGTATGGAGGCTGCACTATACAACATCAGCTTGTGTCAGGAGCTTGCAGTATGCAGATCTGGGAAGCGGAAACCCTGCACATGAGTCAATTGGCAGGCGGATGGGATTTTCTTACGCTTTCTGGTTGGGGATGTGCTTAAAAGGCATTTGAATTGCATTACAAACAACTGTGCAGTTGCAGGGAGGTTGCTTGCTGCATGCAGCTCCTGCTAGAGGTGCAGCCTCCCAGGATTAGGCTGTGAGGGATGGACGGATGGATGAAAGGCTGAAACCTACCCTGGAGCAACAGGATCCACCACTGAAGCCATTGTAGAAGCCATTGATGCTGCTAGTGCCTCCGCCCTTGGAGGAACCTGCAGCAGAGCGACTGCATCAGCGGCTTATTAGTGTTATTAGTCCTGATCTCAGCAGGGCTGACAGGGCTGGCAACGGCATCTCAGCTTGCGGGGCTGCAAGGGCGCAGCAGAATGTGATTTTTGTGGGTAATGAAGTGCCGAAGTAGCAGGTAGCAGAAGGAGCTTGCTGAGGGCAGGGAGCAAGGGGCTTCGCAGAGACCGCAGCAACAGCAGCCTGCCTGCGTTTATCCCCTTTTCCCCAGCCATGAATCATCACTCCTTGATATCTTGTGTGATTGTTAGTTCTTGCTGGCCTTTAAAGAGGCACATTTGCTCCAAATGCTCAACTCTGTAAAAACTAAACAGCATCTGAGCACACTCCTGGATATTATGGTTTTCTTGAATGTGGGGTGCTCTCTGAAGCCAGATGCTGCCTGTGTCTGCTCAACACTGGGTATTGTGGTGCTTTGCTCTTAGTTGTGAAGCTGGAAGCAAAACTGCCTGGAAACTAGTAACAAACCAATGCGAGACTTCCTCCTGCCCTCATTGTTCTCAGGGAGAGAAGGGAAGAACCAACAGGATGAGAGCACTGGCTGGCTCTAATGTGCTTTCCATCCCACAATACACAGGATTATTAGTGAAAAATATAAGGATTTAAAATAATCCTTAAATAATCATTATAATGTATATATGCACACTTGTGCAGACAGACAGATTGCCCCAATCCTCAGCATCAACACTAAGTCCCACACTAAACCCTGATTTGATTATGATTTATCCACTTTATATCAAGAAGGTACAAATGCAACGGGCCCTTCTGTTACCAGTGACATAAGAAATGCAAAAAGTGGTAGTGGGAGGTGGAAGGACAGCCCGTGTTTCCAAGCTGCTCGGGAAAAAGAAAAGGCCTTGACAGGGAGGTGTGTACCCAGTGACCTCCTGAGATGCTAGCGCTGCCACATGGGCTGTACTAGCGCCTGGTCAGGATGAAGGAGGACTGGGGCTGGGCAGACACTTTCTGTAGGCAGCTTTTCCTATAGAAAATGGAGTTTCCAAGGTGTTACTGTTTATTTGTTGGCTGTGAGGAGACAACAAATATATCTGTCTCTGTATAAACTGCCAGGAGCAGCTAAACAAAATCCTCTGTTTGGAACCACTGTGACTCAAAACAAGCACTCAGTTGAATTAGCCCCAAATATTTCTTTTGCTGTCAGTCAGTTCAGCATGAAATTGTGTTTCCACATGGCAGGTTCCCCCTAGGAATGGTGGCTGTATCCTGTGATGTCTCACCATGGTCCCTCTGGCTGCACACTGCCCTGTGCTCCTGGCTACACTGCCATGGCTGTACATAGGCTGCTGTGCAAGCAGGGCTCTGGCAAGCCAAACGAAGGCATTCAGCTGCCACATCCCATCCTTCATGAAGGGAGAGCCATGGAAGGAGAGCAGAACCCCTCCTGGCTCAACTCTCATCAGCTCCATCCCTAGCATTTCTACTGTTACAAGCTGGGATTGCCTTGTGGCAAGTCAGTTTTGCCATTTCATAGAATTGTAGTATCACAGGGTTAGAAGGGACCTCCAGAGGTCATCCAGTCCAACTCCCCTACAACAAGCAGGCACATCTCTAATTAGATCAGATTGCCCAGAGCCCCATCAAGCCTGACCTTGAGTGTCTCCAGGGATGGGCCCTCCACCACCTCTCTAAGCAACCTGTTCCAGTGATCCACCGTCCTCAGATTAAAGAACTTTTTCCTGATATCTAACCCAACTCTACCCTTTTCCAGCTTCAAACCATTGCCTCTCATCCTACTGTTACACACCCTACTGAATAGTCTTATCGCTATTTGGAAAGTAGATAAATGTGGAAAAGTCATTTTTTCCCACAGAGGGGCAGTCCCCAGCCTTGGTCAGCACCAGTGAGCAACAGGCATCCTAATGAACCACAGCTCTGCTGTTGGCAGATGTCAGGGACTAATGTCAGGGTCAGTACTTTTGATTTATTCATTGGAGGGCACTGGCTCACATATAAACTATCCAGGTCGTTTGACCTCTGGTTAGAACTAGATTTAATTATCTAACACTGCCACCACTGTTAATTATATCATGAGGGGCTATATGTACAATGAGTAAATCTCAATGAGACACAAGACCTTGTCTAATTAGCAAGATTTCAGATGCTTCGGGCTTTGGACCAGCCTCCAGAAGATTAGCAAGAAAAGGAATGAACCAAACAAGAAAGCACAGTTGGGCCTTATGTTGGGCACATGATTTATTCCAGCAGCACACATGGGTCATTTGTTCCAAATAATTCTGGGATCACTCAGCCCTGTGGCTGGTGTCAGCATCATTTTTCCAGTTCCCTAAGCCCAGGCTAGTTTCCCCAATAATGCAGTAGTCAAAGGACTTTGCCCAGAATGAACAGGGGATGCTGAAAAATTAATACTCTGTTAAATGCATAATAATGGGGTTAACATGATAGCATGTGTCTGTGTTAAAAGACACTCAGAAAGGAATGGCTTACCTGTGTCCTAACCCACATCTATTGATCTGCTCCAATGCACTTTAACTGATTCATTATCACTTACTGATTGCTCATCCTTCTGCTGCTAGGGGTTCCATCTCCAGGGACAGAAGTGTTTTTGCATGGCATCCTTGGGGCTGAGCAGGACTACATGTGAACCCTGCTGCCAGGTTTTATCCTATAGCTTCATACAAAAAAAAACAACCCAACCCTCTAAATTGTTAATCGCTCTCTCACTTCAGCATTGTTCAACTACAGAACATTATAATCACTGCAGTGGGGGAGTAAATGGAAAACCCGGCAAGAGCTCTTTGAGAAAAACCTACCTCCACAGATTCATACCCAGGGAACAACAGGGTGTGTTTAAATAGCAAAGTCCTGGGGCACTGCAGAGAAAAAGTTGGTAGCACTTCCAGGAGCTTAACTCACCCTCAGCAACTCCCAGCTGCTGTTTCACCCCAAGTATCTGGCACTGAGGACCAGTAGAGGGTATCCGTGATGCCCCTTCCACTGCAGCTGCAATTCCCTTCTTTTGAGGTTTCCATCGTGAGTCAAACTCACCGAGGAGACAAGAGCCCTAGAAGCAGGGCTGCTTGCTATGCCCTTTCTTGCTTTATGTAGATCAGACTCGCTATCTGCCTTGCATAAGTTAAAGGAGGTTTTTCCAGGGTAGTTGCAGTTCCTGAGCCCTTTTAAAGCACAACTGGATTATTTACCAGGATACTCAAATTGAAATATGGAGTTGCAATGTTTAGGTAAGGCAGAACTGTGCCTAGGTCTGCATATGCCTCCCCAGTGGATGCAAATGACACCGATGCCCTGTGTTGGTCTCCCGTCAGCCTGTCTAACAGCACTGAAGGCCTGCTGTCTCGTTGCTTTGGCCAATACAATTCCATGTCACCATGTGGGAAAATGACAGGCCAGCCAGCCATGTAGGACTTTGTTTTATCAATTAATTAATCTCTTTCCTTCATGTCTCTTCTGCAAAGAAAAAAAAATCCATCAAAGGGCAACCCCGCTCTTCAGGAGAGTGTCAGGCCTTTCATAGTCATTTAAAATGTGCCAGTTGTGGCTGTTTTAAAACCAATCAAACCCCCATTTTTGCACTGTTTGCAGAAAACCTAACATGGCCTTGCCCCCAGCAAACCATGTTCCTACAGCCCCACTGAGGAATATTAATTTCCCCTTTCCTTGCTGAGATCTCAAGGATAACAAGTATGTGTGAGGTGCAGAACACAGGAGCTGCTGGATCAGTGAGGTTCTCTCGAGCCCACCTACAATAACAGGAAAGTCTTCTGGGGGGTCTCTGCTCATAAACACCCATTTTACAGCCCTGTCCTTGTCTGTTTATCGAGCTCCTGATAAAGAAGCTGAGCTATGCTAAGACAACTAGTATTCATACTCTTTCTTCCCTTCTTTCTTGGCTTGCCTTGCAGACCAAAGACAGCCCCAGGCCTGGGAAACACCTGACCTAAAGCCACCCCCATCTAGCACTAAGCACAGATCAGTAGAACAAGAGAAACTGGCTCTATCTTTTGTCAGATGCAAATTGCTGGGAGTTAATTAAGACACATTTCAGGAACAGTGAGGGGGGGGTTAAAATTATAATCTCTCCTAAGGTGTGAGTAGGGTTCAACATCTCTCCTCCAGAAAGGTGTTACAGAACTGGAATTGCACACTGCAGTTAGCAAAGGAGCTGAAAACAAAGGTCCCACAGGGTTTCAGCAATGGTCAAGAGTACAGGTGCTGAGACTTATGAGACTGGGGACAGTCCAGGTTCAAAACCTCCTTCACATATCTTTTTTTTCTCCAGAATGTAATTTAATTCTTCACCACGGCTTGTGAGATGTGGTGTTCTGCAAAGAGGGTAGAGCCAGTAAGACACTGTGCTTCTACCTCTTTAGAAACATGTTGGATGCTCATCGTTTCACTCATAATCAATACAGGAGCACATCAGGAAACAACTGTAGGTATTTGGAGCAACGTAAAGTCATCATCTGAGTAGTGCTGCAGTGCTTGAAGTGTTAGTATCTGAGTAGGAAGACAGGATTTGAGCCAACTGCTGTTGCTTCTATGTGGAGGCTTAACTCGGAGATGTTTACTTCCTCATGCCTTCATGGAGATGTGGCAGTCTATGAAAGCACTCGCCCTGGAATGAGATGAAAATGTTGGAGTTTCTATGTCCTGTCATAACAGGGAAAAGCTTATAAAAGCTAAGCAAATGCGCACTGAAGGCAAGACATGCTGCACTCTTAGGAGTGGCTGGAGAATTTCAGAGCACTGGGCATTCTGACTTGCTGAAAGACAAAAATCATTGTCAGATCACCCCAAAATATCACTTTACCATAGCAGAAAGGAGCTGCTTATGTCTGGAAGATCTTCTGCAGCATGCTGGTGCATGGCAGGGACATAGATGTAGGCTGGCATCGGGCCCAGGAGATCCCATGGAGTTAGATAGATTTACAGATCATTTCAGAAAGCTCTGCAAGAACAGCAGACTTCTTTCAACATCAGTTTGTGGCCCTCAGCAGGCATTTTTCAGCCTGCAATGCAAACAGCCTTTGCGACTACAAATCACAGATAAAATCACTAACATCACCTACAGACCAAAAGAGTCTCCAAAAGGGTGACAGACAAGAGCCTTCTGGGCCAGTGCACTCCTGTCCTCACCACTGCCATTTGGCACCTCTGAAGGGCTACAAAGATCACCCCACAACACCAAAAACACCCATCCAGAAAGCCACAGAGAAACAGGACTCTAATTACAACAAGATAAAAGTATTTGAAAGACAGGTGTCAGGCTGTACTAGGAGACAAACCCATGAAGAGCAGCCAGCTGAAAATGAGCCAGCAGTGCGCCCAGGTGGCCAACAAGGCCACAGGATCCTGACCTGGATCAGCAATAGCATGGTCAGCAGGAGAAGGGAAGTTCTCGTGCCCTCGTGATGCCTCATCTTGAGTGCTGTTTATTTCTGGGCCCCTTATTGTAGGAAAGACCTTGAGATGCTGGAGCATGTCCAGAGCAGGGCTATCAAGCTTGAGAGGGTGTTTAGAGAACAAGTCATATCAGGAGAGGCTGAGGGAGCTGAGCAGGTTTAGTTTGGAGAAGAGGAGGCTGGGGAGGACCTCATTGCCCTCTGCAACTACCTGATGGGAGGTTATAGAGAGGAGGGTGTTGGCCTCTTCTCCTTGGTGACTGCTGACAGAAGCAGGGGCAGTGGTCTGAAGTTGAGGCAGGGGAGGGTTAGATTGGGTATTAAGAAGAAATTCTTTACAGAAAGAGTGCTGAGGCACTGAAATGGCCTTCTCAGGGAGGTGGCTGAGTTGCCATCCCTGGAGGTGTTTAAGAAGCATGTAGACATGGTGCTTCATAACCTGCTGGAGCAGCAGCATGGAGCAGGTTAGTTTGTGTTTTGCCATGGATCCAGTATTTAGGCATTTATCGGTGAGGGGATGGTTGGAGTTGGTGATCTAGTAGGTACTTTCCAACTATGGTGATTCTGTGTTAAAGAAGGAGAAAGACTCACCTAGCTATGCAGCATCGCACCCACCAGCAGAGACCTAAGAACAAAGAGACATCCAGGATGGGAAGAGCATGGTCAGTGCTTGGTTCAGCTCAGGGATATATAGAACAAAAAAGCCCAGGTGTGTTGATACAAGTGGATGGCTTTACTGCTAGCACATGGTAGGTCTGCAAGTGTCTACAACAGGTGTGCTCCATGTTCAGGGGAACGACTCCATCTTCAGTTAAGAAAGCAGAAAAGAATGGGACAATCCTCAGCACAGCATTAAGAAATCCTGCCCGCGTCTGAGCCCACTGTCTGGGCTCTCACAAGTAGGTTACAAAGAGAAAGCCATCAGCTGGGAGCTAAATAAAACCTTGTCAAGAAAGATAGATCAACTTCAAATGACAGAGACGTAAGGGATCCCCAGTTCTCCTGTGCTGAGTGAAAAGGATGAACTGGAAAATTTCCTTTGAAATCCTGGCCCCTACAGGCTCAAAGCAGCCAGTGTATGTTACAGGCACATCACAAAGGGGTGTTCTTTATACTTAATTAATCGCAGGGTTTCAGAAATTTGTGATTCTCAGTTTGGGGCTTCTGGCACCAGCAGGGTTTGCCCCTCCCAGAGCTCAAGCCTTTGAAAGCCTGTCCTTGAATTTCTCTTACCTGGGATACATGACAAACCAGCAATGGCATGAAGTCACAAGGTGGTTCTGTAAAATAACCAAGAATTCATTTAAATAAAGAGGACAACCTGCAGATGTACTTTAACTGGTGGAAGAGAGACTGGACCAAGTCTGCTCTGAGGCAGCACAGAGTGACCACTAAGGACACAGGCTGTCACAGCAACAGGAGGTGAACATGACATGCAGAGACATGGCTGAGGTAGTGAGACAAACGTGGACAGGGATGATAAAACCTAATGATGTATAGCAGAGAAATTTTGAAGATACTGAGCTTGATTCTTTGGTGAGCAGCATCATCCAGAGGCCACTTGGCACATGCAGAGAACCCAGAAGTGCTGCCCACCCTGGTTACATTACAAGCCCCTCCTGCTCCTCACAAGGGTGAGGCCCTCCAATCTCACCACCTCAAGGTGCCAAATGGGGTGAATAAATAAATGCTTCTCTAGAGATGGTTGATAAGAGCTGAGTGTCAGCTGGGAATAAATACTTGTAGGATATTTGAACCAGTTTCAGCTGGTCATCAGTGGCAGGACCTAACCAAAGACACTCACTGTAAAAACTTACTAGTGAAATCCTCAAGCCTTAAGAACACAGCAAGCTGCAGACATCTCCAGCGGGCTAAATCCTTGCAGCACCTTGCCAAAATGCACGGATGGGAAGTACTGTCAGCCCCTCAGGAGACCTCTCTGCAAAATTTCCCTGGATTATTTAGTTGCTAAAGAAGATTTAAGTGCTTTACACAGCGTTTTAAGAAGCCAGTCAGACATCCTAACAGAAACCCCATTGTTCTCTATAAAGGCAGGTGGTGGATTTAGCACTTTATGAGCAATCACCTCCCAGAAGCTCCCAGTGACACAGAGAGCCAAATCTGAATGTTTCAACTGCATAGCTGACATAGGCTGTTTGCTGAGAGGGAATTAGCCTTTCCTTGGCAAAGCTGAGCATTAAGAGCTAGCCTGACTGCTAGTCAGTGGCCATTAGGCTGCTAAAAGCTCAGGTTGCTTTTGGAAAATAGGAATTGAGTGCCTGAAACACACAGACCTGCCCTCCACCTTGTTTTTCTCTTTTGTCTCTAACTTGAGCTAGGAAAGAGCTGACCTGAAATTATCCTTTAAAAATAAGGACAAGAGACCTGTAAGACAACTGTCAAATACCAGTTTCTTCTAGACATGCAAACCAGCAGTGTTTGCCCTTCCCAGTATCGCCTGTGTTTTGTTTCGGGTCCTGACACTGCGTATCAAGCAATTTGGGAACATAATGAGCCTAACACGGAGTTGAGATTAAACACAGGAAAACCACCAGCAGCAGCAGCTGTTTAATCAGGATGAAAGAAGCCTATAGGGTCAACATGACATTATCTCATGTAGCCTTGGAAAAAGCCCAAATTTATCAACGTGATGCTGGGCACCTGCTGAACATCCCATCCCCATGCAGGGAAATCAGAGAAGCAGCAAAAACCCCTTTGTACCAGTAAATCCCGCATTACCTTCTTGTTTCAGAAGTGAATACGATTGCAGTACAAGTTACAGGGAACAAGAGTGGAAAACCTGTTTGGAAAGGATGGTTTTCCCAAACTGTGTGTCTGGGAAGGAGATGGGGGCAGCTCAGATCTCTGTCCTGGCTCTCGCTCTGCTCGACACTTCGCAGATCCTGGAAGCAGACATACATTCTTTAAAAAACAACTAGGAGTTGTAGCCTTAGAAAAAGAAAACAGCAGGATCCTAGAGAGGGTTACAGGAACCAAAGGTGAGTTCAGATGACCTGATAGTGGAGGTGATCTGAGTGGTCCCAGAAACCATCCCATTATTTGACTCTGAGCAATCTATTCTAGGTAGAAAACGTTGTAGGGGGGTTGGACTAGATGACTTTTGGAGGCCCCTTCCAACGCAAATCATTCTACTATTCTGGGCCAGGAGGGCTCCCCAGCACCTTGGCTCCACTCCAGCCTTGCTAGAAATAAAGTAATATTGGGAATGTGGGTGACAGCTTAGATTACACATCATCAGGAGCAGCCAGGATAATGTGCCACCAGCTCCCTAAAAGGAAATCTTCAGCTGACAAATGTGCTCCAGCCTTTGGAGCTGGTATATAATCGTGAAGCACTGAATAAAACAGAGCTGGATTTCAAGGATGGTGTTGAAATGCAGCCACGCTGGGGGCTGCTTCACTAGGTCAGTGAGCAGTGGACAGCAGGAGAGCTGCTTCTGGCATGACTCGGCCAGGAAGAGGAAGGTAGAAGTTTGGGTTTGCTGCAGCCCCAGCATCCTGGCTGTGCCAGTGTGGATGGTCAGCACAGCCTGATGAGCTTCCTGCTCCTCACCAGGTGGGTTTCAACGTGCTCGTGCTTCATCTCCAAGTCCTTCTCGTGACACTACAACACATGGTTTTGCTAGAGGGACTGAACAATGGGTCAAAGAAAATAATAATGTAATGCTTACAGGGAAAACCCCCACATAACATCCCAACCCATCATGGGGACAAGGAGCATCTCCATGTTTCCAGTTGGCTCTGCCTTGTATAAGGCTGTCAGTTTTCCAGGGCAGGGAGCTGCTGAGATTTGAGGTCCCTTAGCATCTGAGGATACTGGGAAATTGCCCCATGGTGCTGTTGCCGCTGCCATCACCACCAGTAACACAGGAGAAGCAATACCAGTGTGACTGTCATGAGGACAGAAACCTTGTGGACATGGATGACTGCTCCATTTGAAGCAGCGTATCTTGGATCCAGGATACTTCTCTTGCTGAGACACTTTGAATAAATGCTGCATAAACCTTTCTGATAGGGTAAAAACAATAGTAATGAAATGGCAAGACATGGGAAGCATGAGAACACATGGGAAAGCAAATCTGGAATGATTTAGATGATCCAGCTTTTTTTTTAGGGTAATAGGCAGCCAGCACAGCTCACCACATGCTCACACAACCCAGGAGCTCCGAGTCAGTGCAGAGGTTTGAATGAAGGATTCATTATTCCACACACGTTCCAGCTCCTCTGCCACTCCAGCCTGTACCCAGCTGGATCTCAGGAGAAATTCCTAGAGTGTGTAATTGTGTCTAACGTGATCATCCTGCAGCAGGAAATAGGTTTGTAAGCATTCTCAGCCAGCACAATTGATGTCACACAGATATGGTCTGCAAGGAAACAAAGTGGAGATACACATTACATCGAGTAGCTTGAGAGCCTGCAGGGAAGCAAAGTGTTGAAGCCCAAGCAGACAAGAGACGGAGCATTTCACTTTAAACTGGTTCAGCATGACCATGCTCAGAGGATTAGGAAGGCTCTAACCTTGCGGAGTGGGAGCACTACAGGAGCTTTGCATCCCTTTGAGGGAAGTGAGAGCATGGTGGAAGACAGAGCCCAACTGGGTTATGTACTGTACTGTAGCTGGCACCTCACTCTCTTCCCACATAGTACTGGCAGTAGGGTCCTGCAGGCACACCAGACCTAATACCCTTGGGTAAAGTAGCACCTATCATCATCATCCCTGTGGCTGAGCTTGCTGAGCCTGCAGCACCCTCCAGAGCCCAGCGCCACCCACCCCTTGTTTCCAGTGAGGATGTGGATGCGCTGAGAAGCACCTCTTTCCAGCAGTGATTTCTCACACCAGTTTAATCCATCGCAGCACACCAGCTTATCTAGGGGATGCAGCTCAATTTACTTCAACAGCATCCCTGCACTCACCTCAACAGGGCAGCTGCTCTCCTCAGGCTGTGGCAGGAACAAGAGGGCTGAAAGTTAGCTAAAGGTGATCCTTCAATGAAATCACGCTTTGGTGTGGCCTCAAGGGAACGTGACTTAAATTCTTAGAGACAATAACAGGCACAGGTTACATCCAATGTAACCCGATTACCAGTATATGCTACACTCTTTCCAGTCACTCTGTGCTGGCCAACATGCAGGCACATAAGATACCTGCTCTTCACCTGGGATTTGCTATGTGGAAACATGAGATACGCAGGGCAAAACATCTTCTGACTGCGATACTGGCTGGTCTATCACTTGTGGCTGGAGTTTCCCAGTTACACATCGGATACTGGCCCATGTGGGGCTTTCTCTGTATGAGGAAAGCCATAAGCTCTGCCTAAAACTAATAGTGCAGTAAAATGAATCACACGGTAACTAGTTTGCATTTCTGAAGTTAGTGTTTTATTTCATAAACCATATAATTCAAGAGGAAGTGTTTCTGAAACATTAAATCCTGTGACATCCCAAAACCCCCAAATCACCCCAGAATCTGAAAGCTTGAACCACCTTCAAGTTGAAATTAAAAATTGCTAAACAAACGGGCTAACTCTTCTCCTGCAGGAAACATCTTCTGTTTCTCTCTTGGATGTGCTGTGTGCCTGTTCCAGCCTGCAGTCGGCTGGGGTTGGCTGGTGAAGAAGGAAGGCAGGAAGGCAGCCCAGGGAAGGGGATATAAATACTTCTCTGCCTGTTCTGAGAGATAAACTTCAGGAAACAGATAAATGCCAAGGGCAGCATACCAGCAGCAGGCCAGAGCTCCAAAGCTGTGGGCAGGAGGAAATGGGAAGGTTGGGGTGTCTTTGGGTGACATCCCAGCTTGCCTGTCTCGTCTTCCAGCTGGTCCTGAGTCTCCTAGATCCAGGTCTCTGTTGTGCTTGAATGCCCAGTGTCTCCAAACCTGGGACAAATGTATGACACACCTGCCTTTGAGCTGTGGTTTTTGGATACAAGGACCCAGCTAGGAGAAGACAAGCTGAAGACCAAGGTGATGGGATGGCATCTGCCTGGACAGTATGGTGCACCCAGAGCGGGCCAAAGCCCCAGTGCCATCACCACATGGTTTGGCCATAGTGGGTTCTCCAGCTGATGAGGTAAATTCAGCTCTTACCTGAACTTCTCATGTGCCCACACCACCTACAGCATCCCTCAGCTTCACTCTCCAATGGGTGAATTCCCTGCCCTGGCAGGACCCCTCTGCCTCACCCACATTGCTCAGCCCAGGACAGGTTTCCCAGTAGGTATGTACCATATGGCCAGGCCATCAGCAGAGCACTGCAGCTTCTAAGCACTGGGTAGGCAGCTCCCACACTTCCATGGGCACCAGTAATCTCCAGATAACAGTTATCTTGTCTTCCCAGGCTTCTCTCTCCCTGGTCTCTTCACCTTCATCCTCAAATGGGAACTCAGAAGATGCTTAATTATCGAGATCAAGCTGAACATGGAGAGATTACTCATCACTGATCTGGGGTACAGACAGTTTCTTTTGCAGAATAATTCCTTTTTTCAAGAACTCCTTCCCCCACCCTTCACTCATTCTCCAAATTAATTCCATGCCAGCCACGAACCTCAACAGAAAATCTTGCCATCATCATTTTGAGCTAAATACTCTGAGTAATCAATCAAAGCAGTGGAACCAATTTTGAAACTGTCACTTTTAATTTTCTCAATAATAAAGAACTGAGCTTTTCACTCACAGAGCTGCTGTGATTCAAGCTCCCAAACCCTTCACTCCAGCACATTGATGCAACTTCAAAACCTGAAAAGATGGCACGATTGCAGAGAAATTGAAAGAGATTGGGTTTTGGCAGTGAGAAGGACCCAGTGTCTTCAGAGGGGCCTATCAGAAGGCTGAGGAAGAACTGTTCAATAGGGCATGGATTGATGGGGATGAGGGGTCATGGCTTTACGATGGGGAAGTGTGGATTTAGACTGGACATCAGGAGAAGGTTCTTTAATCTGAGGGTGGCAGATCACTGGAACAGGTTGCCTAGAGAGGTGGTGGAGGCCCAATCCCCAGACACATTCAAGGTCAGGCTTGATGGGGCTCAGGAACAATCTGGTCTAGCAAGTGATGTCCCTGTTTGTTGAAGGGGGGTTGGACTAGATAACCTTTGAGATTCCTTCCAACCGTGTGATTCTGTGTGTCTTCAGACCCATCTCACTGAGCATTTTCTTTCTTCCTTCTCTACTTTCCCCCACTGCAAAAATACCTCAAGAGAGAGCATTAGCAATGTGACACACACGAAAGGATGGCACTAATTAAACAGCTGAAAGTTCAGTGCACAGCAAATACCTGAAGAGTGAATCTGCTTAGTGGAGGAGAAGTCTTCTCCAGCCTCTGGTACAGGATTCCTGTGGACACATCAGTGATGGGGGAGCTGAACTGCAGAAAGCTGCAGGAACAACCTTAGTATGGAAGTGGCTGAAGAAATTCATCCTGGGGAGAACAGGTTTATTAAACAGACCGTGTTTTCCATTCAGGGCACTTGTGGGCTGCTGCAATCCTGCTCAGCAAGGAGCCATCAAATTAGAGGCTTTGCAGGTTGCTCAAGCGGTAGAGGTGTGGAAGGAGTTTTGCCATCATTCATACTGGAAGTGGCATTTTCCTGCCTCCCCTGCAGAGCTTGTGCCAGCTACAGCCCATAACCTGCCCATCACCTGAGCTCTTAATAGGCTGACAGATGCGGTCATGCCCAGCAAAAGCATTGCGTGCCTGTGTGAAGGAGAGTGGAACAGGAAAGCCACAGCAGTGCCTTCAGGTTGTGCCCCTACATCATGTAAGGAAGGGAAAGAATCCTGAAACTCTTCTGGTTCAACATTTACCTCACACTGTGAGAATCACAGAATCATTAAAGTTGGAAAGGACCTCTAAGACCCTCCAGTCCAATCTTCAAGCCAACAGCTCCGTGACCACTAGACCATGTCCCGAAGTGCCACATCTACTCAGCTTTTGAACACTTCCAGGGATGGTGACTCCAGCGCTTCCCTGGACAGCCTGTTCCAACGTTTAACAAACCTTTTGCTATTTCCCGTTTTCCAATCTGAGCTTTGCCTGGTGCAACTTGTGGCCATCTCCTGTTGTCCTGTCATCAGTTATTTGGGAGAAGAGGCCAACACCAGCCTCCCTAAACCTCCTTTCAGATAGCTGTGAGGGCAATAAGGTCTCCTCTAAGTCTCCTCTTCCTCAGGCTCAGCACCTGAATAGAAGTCCGATTCCACATCTCTTCTGTGCTGGTGACACAAACAAAGGGATGCCTGGGAGACAGAGCCAACGAGCACTAGCTGTAACTGCCCCCGTGACCCTGGTACCTGCACTGCTGCCAGCCAGCACCCTCAAGCCCAGCCGTGACTGGCACCTCTCCACATGTCCCAGCTCGCTGCTGTCTCTGCTTGCAGGGCCTCCTCAGCATGATGCAGCAAGCATGGGAGGAGCTGGGAGATGTGGGGTGGCAGCAGAAGGTGACAATGTCAATCAGAAGCTGCATTTACCAACACACCCACACCCTGAAGCTCCCTTATCTTGGTTTATTGTGTTTATCAAGGGTTTAGATTGCATCTGGAAGTTTGAAGATGCAGAGTGCCCTGTGGCATTTGAGGAAGGAGATGAAAACTAAGAAATAAAGGAGGTAGTATGTTTTCAGTTTGCAAGAACACTTGGAAATGCTGCTTTATCTGTACTCTCTCCTCGAGGACAACAGGCATCTGCTTCTTCCCTTTTCTCTGTCGAATTTTCTTTACTGAAAGTTAAAAGGGACAGTGGTAAGTTCATTCCATTGTGGAGACAGACCATTTTGCCTTTCACAGTGCCCTTGGGTTGGTTTAGACTCCTTTAAAATGTGATTTGAAAATTAATCTCTTTCAAGAATGACAATTTTCTATGCCACTTCACTCCAGTCTTTCTGGACCACTTCAGCAATTGCTCTCTCCCATCAAACTGGGGGGAAATTCCTGGACCACTCCAGCAATTGCTCTCTCCCATGAAAACCCAGATGACCCAAACCAGGCCAATTTTACCGCCACCCTGGGCCTTTTCCCATCACGGCTTGGCTGCCAAAGGAAGGCAAGGGCAGCACTTGGCCCACGAGCAGGATGCAGCCACAGCCCCCAAACAAGCAGAAACAATATCAAAGGCAAACGTTTGTAGATGATCATCAGTTGTATTTCTCAGTCCATTAATGCACATTCATTTACCAGATACAAATGTAGTGGAAAGCGATCGATAGCAGAAACAAAGATACAAAACTCAGGTCCAGCAGCCTTCACAGAAGGGATATTTAGTGTTCACAGCCGCACTGTCGGAAGGTAGACACGCACGGAGACCTGCACTCCCACGCGGAGTGGAAGCTCTCCTCTTGTTTATTAGTTTAGCTAGAGACATGATTTAGAAAAACAACAGTCCCAGGACTGCGACTCTCAACTCCTAATTCTCATTTCCCAACTGCCAGGAAAGAGAAAAGCTGGAATTATTTACACTCTTTATGAAAAACACGCCAAGAGGTTAAAAACAGAATAATCACAAACACTGGAATATACAACAAGAAAGCAGGTAGGGAAACTGAAAAAAGAAAGCCCCAGAGGATCATTCAGTGGTCAACGGAGACTTTGGGGTCTGCTCGGACACATTCCAGTTCCACACACTTGATTCACTGCCGTGGCGTTACACTCCTGCTTTAACCTCGATTCTGCAAACCTCCCCCTTCCAGCAGGATCTCTGAAGGGATTGCTTTTCCAGAACAATTGGCAGAACAGGCACCACAAAATGGGAGAGTTTATTCACACCTTGTGGGCCACCCAAGAGATGCCAACCTCTACCCATGTACCTGGTCTGGAGACTTCTTCACCTTGGTTACCAGCGCAACCTGCAGACCAAGTCCTTTCTGCCAGGAAAGCAGGGCAGCAGCTCTGCAGTTGGTGGAGGTCTGCCAGTTTAGACTGGGTGGATTAAGGTTTTTACATTCAGCGTGAGAAGAAAATAGCATTAACCTGAGGGCCCATCCGTTTAAACGCCCCCAGTGCAGCCTCAGAGCAGAGATGCAACCCCCCACCCCTAACTGTCCTAACTGCAAGTGCACAGACTCGTTACACCAACGACAGCAAACCACATCTGAGCGTGATTGTACGCGGATGGTTCCTCAGAAGGAATAAAGATACTGTCAATTATTCATGCCAGGGCTCCAGCTAGGCAAAACCTGCCCTGAGCTCTTCCCCAGGGATAGCACCGGGATTGCGAAACCATGCTGTAAAACCTGATCAAAAGGAAGGAAAAGGAAGTGTTTGGAGTTTAATCCAGCAAAGGTTGCACCAAGTCAGGCAACAAACTGAGACCAGGAGATCAGAAACGGAGCCAGGCACTCTGTGGAACACAGGAGTTCTCCTACAAGCTATTTTTTAAGTAGATTTCTTACATATGATGACACTGCATCCTTTGTTTTAAACGCCTTGCATTAACTTTACAGTAAAACATCAATCCAGTCTCCCAAACCCACACAACACACCTTTCAAAACGTAGCAGACTATAAAAAAATTACAGTAAGTGGTGCGAGTTTTCAAAGTGGCAAGTTAAGGAATAAATTATTGGGGGGGGAAAAGAGCCTGCTACTCAGGGTAAGCGACAAAACGAAGGCTGAACGCTAAAGGGAGAAGCTGTTGCTGTCCCTACAGCCCTAACAGATAAATGCCACAAGACACTGCTCATGTTTCTGTATTTGCCAGAGCTTCAATCCTCATCCCTTGTTACAGTGCAGGACACTTGTGAGTCATCCTCCCCGGGCTGAAGGTATTAAAAATAAACCCATGTCGGTACTAGGGGCTAAGGAGTAGTGATTGTTTAGGTGCAGAAATCAACCCTCAAGGTGTTCGACCTCACAGGCTTCTTAATATAAGAAATAAAGCTCCTGTTGACAGGACCCAAGGAGCACAGCTCATCAGCACACACAAGAGTCATGCGGTCACCGGGGATGGCTCCAGCCTCATCATCTGCCTTGGAGGAAGCTTGGTGACCCCACAAGCCCCTGGGCACACAATGCTCTCTCCACTATGCTGAGGCTGCCTTGCACACCTTGTTCACACCCGAGCCTTACTAAATTCCTGGTATCAGGGATTTAGCACGAGCACAGGGAAGCACTGTTCTGCATGGCTTCTGTTTCCACAGAGGAAAACCTCCTCCCAGATACAGAGCCAATGTGAGGCCCATCTGCTGCTTTCATAATAAAAGACCTTGTTAATTAGCACCTTTTCATACAGAATCAATTAACTCCCTCCTCCATGGCTCTGCTGTGGCAACTAGGACCAGCAGCCATCGCATGGTGGGCTGAGTGGTATAGAACCTGGGTGGTTTTTTCCCCAAAGCAGCCTGACAGAGAGGGACTTAACACCACTGGAGTTATGAAGCCCCAACAATTAGCTACCTACCAGCTTAAGAGACAATAAAAGAATAATAAAATGATTACAAGAATCTTTGCTAATAAAGAGGATGGGACAATAAGAGCACTTAGAGGATGACAATCCAAGGTTCATGGGTGGTGGGTTGATGCTTCCTTTTCAACTGTGAGTACAGATCTATGTGACTTACAGAGATTCTCTGACAGGCTGTAATTGTTTGAAGTTAGCAGCTTTGTTCCAACTAAAACAGCTAAAAACACATCAGGAGAGAAAAGCTCTGAACTAGCACTGACGTGAAATAATGACTTTGATCTTTCTGGAGAGCAAATGTTCCAGGCACACGTTACTCTGGCTCTGCAGGGAGTGACCCCAGGTCTGTTTTTTAAAGAGAAAACAAATTAAAAAACCAAAGGAACATATTTATCTGCTTACAGAGTGCCAGGTAAAATCATCAAGCCCTCAGACCAAAGACAGTCACATAAAATTCTGCACATGCACTTCCCACAGGCTAACCAGACCACAGGCCACCCCCACGGACTCTGTTGTGCTTGACACCTCTTCCATGACCACAGCTGGAGCTGGACATTAAATTGCAGTCACTGGTCTTTGCAGGATGGAGAAGGAAGACACAGGATGGAACCCACTTGGTGAGGTCCTAACCCAAGGGCAGCAGCGCTTTGCTCTGGAATGCTGAATCAAACTGCTGCTTTGCTGCACAGTGGGATGCACAAGAGCTGTGGAAACTGCCTTACAGGAATGGAAAACAGGACTGCACATGCTGAATTTTACCTGTCCTCGGGAGGCACATCCCACATGGCTGAGCTCAAGATTGTAGGCTGGTCTGATAAAAAAGTAGACCAGGCTTTAATAACCCCTTCCCCTTGCACTCAGCCCATCTATAAAGTGGCACGTCAGCTCGGTTTGAGCACGGTGTCAGCTCTAGCTCAGAGGTCCTTCCTTCCTTTAGAAAGGGAGGAAAGGGATGGAAAAGCTCTACCTATGCACTGCAGCAGACATGCATGGAGAATGCAGAGTGCAGAGCTTGTCCAGTGCTGTACTGCAGAGGGGACTGCTGATTGCTCTCACTGCAGTAGAAACAGGGTGAGGGTTCCCACAGCAGGGAGAAGAGACTGAAATGCTGATTCTGACCCAAGATTGTTAGTCCACGGCCATGTAAGAAGTGAAACACTTAGACCTGGCAAGCTGAGTGGCACTTCCAACAGTGCTGGAGCCATGTGATGTGCCCTGAGGGTGCCCAAAGGGTTGAGATGGGGGTTTCCAGCAAGCCAAGGCTTGAATACCCCAAAGCCGCAGAAGCATGTGCAGCCCACGACTCTTGTGCAGCCACAGCAGGGTCACAGTACAAACACAACCATATACACAGCTAGCAGTAGTAACAACATTAACTGGGGTTTGTTTCCTGTCTCCTAGGAAGCGGCCTGAATCCTTTAGGTACTCAGAATGTGTCATAAGAAGTAACTCCTCCAGAGGTTAAGCTTCTCCCGTGCCATAAGTTCCAAGTCTTTTTGCTCCTCTAATGTCCATTTCTTCCATGTTTCTCCACCAAAATCCTTACAAAAGCTCTGTGAAGACCCTTTTTGCATCCCTCAGCAATAAAAAGCTTCCCCAAATCTCATCCTGTTCATCAAGCTCTCTCTAGAGAACTGGAGTTTAAAACATGAAGCCGTCAGTATCTTCCTAAGTCCAAACCTCCATGGGTACCATGGACTCCTTTGTTCCAACAGAGGGAAGCAAGTACTCTTCCTGCAGAAAATGAAAGGGGAACTGCACTAGAAACCCACGGATCTTTTTGAGCTCCTCTGCTGCTTTCGCGGGATCGCTGTTGGCTAATTTGGGTTTGCTGATGAACTCACGCAGCTGGGTTAAATTATTCACCTGGTCACTGGGAAGGCATCGGAACACCTGATGGAAACAGGAAGAAGCAGTTTCAGCGTGGGGTAAAGATGGCAATGCAGAGCTCCCAGGAAAACCCAAAACAATCCCAGGGTGGGAATAACTTTAATTAACAGCCTGACGAAGGGAAGAAGTTTGTGCGTATCTGTGATTTAGCTGGAGCAGGCAGAGGGGAAGCAAAACTTCATTAAAAACCAGAAGTAAAGTTTGCTTCTACTGTGTAACTCAACATGAGGAGAAGTTTCTTTATTGTGAGGGTGACAGCACTGGAACGGGCTGCCTAGACAGGCTGCGGAGTCTCCTGCTCTGGAGACTTTCCAAGCCCGCCTGGATGCATTCACAGTGAGCCGACCCTAGGCGATCCCGCTCTGGCAGGGAGGTCGGACTAGGTAATTTCTAAAGGCTCCTTCCAAGCCCCAACATTCTCATTCTACGATTCCAGTAACACTGCGGCCAGCTAGAGGCAGTAAACACGTCATGGCCACTCACTGGAGCTACAGCTGATGCAAATAAAAGGAGAAATTAGAGCTGCTGCCTTGAGCTGTCATCACACTCCGAGCATGTAAAACTCCAGTTTCTCTTCACAACTCTGGCATCTGACTCTACTTGTTCCTTCAAAGCATCTCTGAGGGTCCAACCCAAGGAGCTGACCTGGTGTCCTCAGCCTTCCACTGCCTCTCCCATTGGCACCTAGTGATGCTGCATGAGGAGGAGGAAGAGGAAAGGCACCGTATTCCTCACCTTATCGAAGATGGTGGCATTGCGAGCTGCTGTGGAAATCCACACCTCCTTGAAGAACCTGTCACAGACGGGATCCTGGTGTTCTGGACTGAGGTCGGAGCCACCAAGGATGACCCTGAGAAGACCAAAGGATTGAAGTTTAAGGAGGCTGAAGCCCATCTCTTGAGTAATGCCAGGAAGTAACGTTGAAGGCTGTGTGCTCGCAGCACCCTCCCGTCCCCATGCCCTCCAGTAGTCTGTCAGCCGTAACGACTCGGTTTTCCTCTTTTATTTTCCACTCTGTAACTGCCCAGATGGGAAACGGGGCGAGGAAAAAAGAAAAAGGCCTTAATGAACAAAACAGCTGCACTGCCGGCCAGATGGCTGCTCCGGGGGAAGAGACTTCCATTAGAAAGAGGCACTGCCACCCAGAATTGGGAGAGCGTGAAAACAGGATCTGGAGGCTAAACATCACTGTCTTGTTTGTGAGCTCTCCCAGTGAAATCCTGCAGCAAACCCAGTTCTAAGTCAGGCTGCCCAGCCGAGGACAGCAGCAGCGTTAGGCAGGCTTAAGCCAGTGATACGGTGACAAAACTGGACTACATCCAGGCCTGGCAGCTCCAAACCCAAGCAGGCAGCAATAACCTCGCTGGCTCCAAAGGCTGTGGGGTGGGCACAACCCTCGGTGAGCCCTGCCAGCATCCCCGGGCGACTCACCTGAAGCACCGCAGACGCAGGGACTTGGCAAACTTGCCGGCACTGTAGTCCTCCCCATCCATCACAGAGGGGACGGTCTCCGTGTCCTGCACAATGATGGCGATCTCGCTGTCCCGCTTCCCCAGCATGCTGCGGTCATTGATGTTGGCAGAGCCTGGTGAGGGGGGAAGCAATGCACATGCAATGCTGCTGCTGCTGCTGCTGGAGATGCTCCTGCATCATCTTCTGCATCCCTTGTCTCCACAGAGCAGCACCCATGACTTTGCTCGGTAGAACCCCAACCAGAGGGCTTATGGATGGAAGCACAAGGCCCTCAGAGCCAGCATTTGGGGAAGAGGAAAAAAACCCAAACCAACCCAGACACACTCAGATTTTTGCAGGCTCCAGGCTTGGTTGGAAGGTGAAATCACAGCCAAGCCCAGGCCTACATTTTCAAAGGTTTACTCTCAAACTTGCCAGATGCTTTTGCTGAAGGGTGTCACAGCTCGTAAGAGATCTTCACTGCACTTGGTGTGGCTACTGAGGTACCTGAGGTGGGCAGGATGGGCTCCATGGGTAAATCCACTCAACTTAACAAGAGCAGCACTTTTTCGTTTGCTTTTGGGAGGTGGGATTGTTTCTTAGATCCTTTTCCAAGGATCTAAGAAGAAGGACATCACCTACCCGCTGTGAATAACCAACACCCAGGCTCTCCTGTCTTGCTGGGAGAATGCTTTTGTCTCTGTAGGCACAAGAGCTGTAGACACAGCCAGGCAGTAGCACATCCCAGGCCTTTGAAGGACTTTCTGAACACAGGAGATGTTTATTCTCTGCTCTGCCTATGGGTGCCCTGTGCTTACACCCTGGAAAACAACCAGGTTAGTCCCCAGCCAAGCTGCTGGAGAGCAGCAGTACCTTCCCCACTGTTGCCTTTTCACTGCACGGCTCCAGCTGTGCCTTGTGGTGTGTGTGGGGTCCCTCTCCAAAATGCATCACCCTGCTCGTGTAAGGGCTGTGCTGAGCTTGCACAGTGACTCCAGCCCTGACTCTGCATGTGGGAGCCCCCCAGCCCACATGTGCCAGGCAGGGCTGCTTGAGACCAGCTGGGGCTTGAGCCCATCCTCTAAACAGGTCTCTCCGTCCCACACAGCCATCAGAAGGTGAGAGATGGGGACACCACAGCATTTGTTGGCCCCAAGGGAACAGCAGGATGCAGTCAGCATAGGAGACATCAGGTCATTTCCCCACGGAGATGATCAAACAACAAAGGAAAGATCTCCAGACACAGCCCCCAGCTCTGTGAGAAACCCCAGGCACTAGTTAACCATAACCTTCTCAGGGACTGGATTAACTCCAGGGATGCTAAACACCTCCACAGGAAAAACAAGATAAGCCCCTCTCCCCCTCCTTTCAGCTCCCTCTCCTGTACAATAACCCCGTTACCATTCAATTTCCAGTCCTTCTTAGGTGGAAAAGGTATGGCACGTGGGCTCCTCACCCTCTCAGCAGCCAGCTCAGATGCACACACCCTATAAAAACCCATCCTCAGGCTGACAGGTACAGAACACAGAATCAAGAGTCAGCTCAGGCCCCAGCTGCAACAACACTGCTCCTGTTGAAACAGCAAACCCATCTCTGGAGGGCTCTGCCTACCAGAGACAGAACTGACCCCAGAGAAGGTGACAGGAACAAAGCTGATCAGGGGTTATCCGAGACTGTGAGCTTGGAAAGAGGGGAGTAAAATCTGGTGTTAAATGATTCTTTGGCAAAGCGTCTGTTACGGATAACAGCGATCCAGAAAGGGTTTCCTCAAAGAAACAGCCCAAAATCCTGCTTTCCCGCTGCTGCAACCCTTCAGTCCCTTGTCTTTGCTTCACAATCTCAGAATAAATGTGGTAAGAGAAACGGATGAAACGGTATCTCCTCCTTGTTGTAACACACTTCCCCGCTCTCAGGAAACGGAGCTGATAAATGACACATGTTGTCCAAACCTTCCAAATTTTACAGCACGTTCTGTTCTTTAAGGAACAGATGACAAGTCTCACAAGTCTTCCCGCGAAGCAGACTTTGATACAAGGCAGATGGACAATATTCCCCACGCTGGGATTCTCTTCACCGTTACACAGAGACTTCAAGCCATCTTAGACAAACAAATTAAATGGCAGTCCTGGAAATCCTTTCCTCCCTCCTACCGACCCTCCTGGTAAATTTATGAGCTTGGGGTTTGGGGGTTTTTTTTCTTTAAACAGAAAAAATAGTTCAAAAGAAAGAAACCACAACAGAGAAAAGCTCTCAGCACTGAGCACAGGGCAGAGGACCAAAGGGACCCAACCGGATGCGACCGAATCATCCAAGCCCTCCCCGCCAGCACCCTGCCTGCTCACCAATTATAACGGTGTTGTCGTCAGCAATGAGCAGTTTGCTGTGAACGTAGATGAGCTCCGTCACTAGTTTTCCTTCCAGCTCTGCATATGTTCGAAGTCCACAAAATGATATGTAGTTTATCCACTTATCTCCAACTGGAAATTAAACGACAGCAAAACCCATGGGATGGGGGAGGTGGAAGAGAGAGAGAACAGGTAGAAGACTCTTTATATAAACCCACGTGGATCAGCTGGCTTTGGATTTCTAAAAATAATAGTAAACTGGCAATCCTAGAATGTACTGGGTTGAAAGGGACCTCCAAAGGTCATCTAGCTCAACCCCCCTACAACAAGCAGAAACAGAAATAGATGTCTTTAACAGTGGACTTTCAAGCTGCCTGTGGGCTCTCTGTGCTGCTCTCATCCACTGGCTGCACAGATACCTCCACCTGGGTGAGAAAACACCCCAGTTCTCCCCGTGCAGCACACAAGTGCTCAGAACTGAACAGCTTAAAATAACTGGGCTGTGTGCCTGTTCTCCTGCAGATCCCACAGAAAGGGGGCTGGGAGCAGGTGCTTTCTCCGTGCATAGTATGGAAAGAGTGTCCTAAGGCACTCTGCAGCTCAGATCTACACAAAGACCTAGAATGAATGAGATGTTATGTTATGCCCCTGGTTGTCATGATGTGGTGGTTCCATTGCCCAGCAAATTCAAGCTGGCATCTTCTTGGGGAGGAATCACCTAAGAAACAGCCTCCTGCTCAGGCAGGTTTTTCCTGCTCATGTTCGACAGCTGCCAGAAACAAATCCAGGGTGGGATTCACAGGGGAGGCTGAGGGCTCGCTGCTCCCAGAATCATGATCCCACTCAGGATGTTTTCCAAGTAACAGGATTCTGAGCAGCTGCAACTGTGCTGTGCTCATCCCTGGGGTCCTCCCCTCCTCCAGACCCAGGCTGCAGCCAAACATCAAGTCTGACACAGCTTGTGTGGCTCCACAGGCCTTGGGATAATGGCAGAGGAGGCGGTTGCTCATCAGCCCCACGTTGCTGTGAGACACCCCAATCCACAGCAGAATCCTCCAGACTCAGCAAACTCTGTGTTCTTAAAAAGCTGGAGAATCTGATTTATGTGTTTTAGATGCAACCATCAAACAGCCAGCCTAAGTAGCATAAAAGAGAGGAGTAAGGCTCTTACCCTGTGATTTCAGCTGACCCAGGATTGAGTTTTCTCCTCGGCACATGGTTCTAGAAGGAAGGTGGGCAGCCATCAGCACCACTACTGCTCGAGGCAAAGGTGGCTGCTGAATCAGAAGCAGGTGGAGTACACTGCAAACACTGATGCCCTTGGAATACCCCATGCAAGCAGAAGAGACACAGCCCTCCAAAGCACACAGCTGAGGCCAGTGAGTGTTCTAGAGCGCTGTGTCTGTGCCACATGCCTGCTTGTGAAGCAGCAGCACGAAGAAGTAGTCAACATCTGCAGAACATCAGCTCAGGGGGTTGGTGTGTGATACAGCTGGGCTGGAGAAGCCCAGCATCTCATGACAAAACACAACCCTCAGGCCATTTCTCCAGACTGTGACTGCCCGGGGACAAGGAAGCTCAAGCAGAACGGTCTGGTTAGGGAGACCTGCTCCTTTCCTTCTGCTTTGTGTTTCCTGCCCCACTTGTCCCTCTGGAGGTGTGGTGGGACCCCTGCAGATCAGCAGACAAGGAAGATTTCACTCCTGAGGCTGCAGTAGTCTCCACAGACCAACTGTGCTCTGGCCATACCATAACACAGCAGCTTTCCAGTAGAATCATCTTGCGTTGGTCTACTTTCCCTTCCTTTACAGCCCATTCCTGGTGCAGGGCTACCTGGCATCACAGAGGCTCAGTTCCTTCTGCAAGACCTACTGTGCTGCAAGTGCCCCCAGAAGCATCCATCCCAGAGCAGGGGAACCATGCAGGAGAAGGCAGCACTGCCTTCACAGGGACGATGGACAGGACCAGGCAACTTATGGGCCACAATGGTAGGTTTAGGGCTAAAACACAGCTAATGAATCTGCAGGGCTATGGATTCCTTCCCTGGGGTAGACACCTCAGGGGTGATCCTGATGTGATGGACTTGGAAGGAAAGAGAATGCACTTGGAAGCATTACACTGCAAGCAGGGAGCAGCTGAGTAGCCAGGAATTGGGACACCCATCACGACCCACTATGCCAGGGCAGAGGCAGGGATTTCACTGCAGACAGCATCAGGCTTTACGTAGCAATTTCCTCACCCTCCCGTGCCTTACAAACGAGCTCAAGAACCAAGTGAAAGCTACACAAATGGCTTTCTGCCTTTCCAAACCCTACCCTCATGTGGACAACACCCAGCATGACGCCATGCTAGCAGCAGCTGGACCCTGGGGACCATCCACAGCAGCCAGAAGTAGCCAGGGAGCTCTCTCTGGCAGCCCTGCCCGTGGTACCTGTAGTTGAAGTGCATTATGGCCTGCAGTGCATTCCCACCGCCTGTGGAAATGTCTCCTTCAAACCCAGGCAGCAGCGGGATCACCACGTACACGCGGAAGCGCTTGTTTTCCCTGAAACGATAAATCAGGGGAATATCAGTCCTGAAATGTTAGAGATCCTTATAAGGTGAAGAAGCCCACTTGGTTTCACCTTCCCTGTGTTGACCAACTCAGTTTCCATCCAAGGATACTGCACGAATTTAAAGAGAACAAAGTGTGGAGTGTATCTCCAGTTTCAGGGCTTCATTGCCCATCACCGGTACTTTAGGAGGAGAAGGAATCACTTACAGCAGACAACAGAGGGAAAGAAACACATTTCTGCTCAGGTTCAAGGGCTGATTGGATCTGCCACTATGAAAGTTCATTTGAACACCCCTGTAGCCCAGTCACTCCAATACTGGTGCCGACCTCTGCCCATCAGTGCCTGGCAGAGGCATCACAGGCAGGAAACCAGAATTTAAGCTGATGTTCTCCCTGTAACCTGGTATTTTAGAAGTCAGAAAGATCACAAAAGGTGGAGAAAGCTCACGAGCAACACACTGGATGTTCGAAGAAAGCAAATATTCCACTGACACACGAAGACTGTGGAACCAGTTCCCCCAGACTGAAACACACCCAGGCCAGGATCCAATTCAGAACAAAAGCTACAGCTGTGGCTCTGCTTGGAATGTTTAAAGGCCACCTCTGGGTTCTCTTCACTGACAAAAGCCAGATGCAGCTGCTCTGCCAGTGCTCTGAGGCACCCCTGGGTGTGGGCAAACCCTATTGCAGTCAGTGCCCCGAAGAGCAAGAGGATGCTCCAGCGAAGGCTGCAGCCACTAGATGGCAAACACAGTTTAATCAGGACCAAACTATCGCAGGACCGGACGGAAGATGAGTCCATCTGCAAGTTTCATGAAAAAATTTCTTCCTCAGGCAAGTTATATCTGTGAATTTAAGGCCATAGGAATCAGGAAGCACTGGGGGCTCGACTGAGAAACTGACAATTAGCTTCAGCTCATCAGCAGACCTCAGAAAGGGTTCACGAGGTCTCAGCCACACACGACAAGAGGCTTGGAAACCAACTCGGTTTATAGGAATGAAAACGATCTACCAACAAAAGCATTCTCCAAAGAGCAGCTTCTTTGTCTAAGCCCAGTGTTTAATAAACTTTTGAGAGAGCCATCCGTGAAAGAAAAAGAGAGGAAAACCAAGACGAGAACACTGTTAGCTACACTGGTAGAAAGTACTGATCTAGAAGTGCCCAGGCTTAGCTAAAGACCTTAATCTATGATTAAACATCTGGGCAGCACTGAGGCTACTTTCCCAGGAACATGGCCATCATGATTCAAACCATTTAGATCGGAATTTACTTTTAATCTTAGGCAATGTCCAACACCCTGGAGAGCACGGAATCTGAGTCCTACATTCAGTTAGGAATCACCACCATTAAGCTCACACAACATTGGTATAAAATGGGAGTAATACAGAAGCATCAGAGCTGAAAACTGACCACTCAAGAGTTTCTCCAACTCCCTTTCATATTACACTTTGACACCTGGAAGGAACAAGGCCATTCCATCAACTTTGTATAAAAGGAAAACCTTAACAGATTACCTGAGGAGTTTGATACCACCTCAGCAGCATTGCTAAAAGCAGGCAGCTGATGCACAGAGCCCATGGCAGACAGTTCCCAAGGGCAGGAAAGGCAATCCAGAGTGGCTTTTCAGTACAACACCGACAGGCACAAAGATCATAGAATCAGAGAATCATTAAAGTTGGAAATAACCTACAAGATTATCCAGTTCAACCCTCAACCCAACACTACCCTGCCCCCTAAACTGTACTTCCAAGTGCTACTTGTTCACCTCAAGGGATGGCGACTCCCCCACCTCCCTGGCAGCCTGTTTCAGTCCCTGACCACTCTGTCAGTGAAGAACTTTTGCCTAATGTCTAATCTAAACCTCTGGCACAAGTTGAAACCACTTCCTCTTGTCCTATCACTAGGAACTTGGGAGAAGAGACTAACCCCCCCACTTCACTTAATGCCACACCAGCTGCCTGGTGCCTCAAGGCTGCAATGCCAACACCAGTAACGCATTTCCAGCAGCACCGGTGTTGGTCCTCATTTACCCTGCCTGAGAAAACCCAGCCCTCATCTTTTCACCCTTAACTAATTTCAATTATTCGAGCTATGTGTTGTAGCTCACAGATTACCAGCAACTCCACCCTGTAAGCCTGCCCGGTCGTTAATGGCCCAGAAGATAACAGACATGCTCTCTCCATTGCAACGGTGCTGTTCATCTCACAGTGCCCCTGAACACAGCCCATCCCGTGGCAGCTCCTGTAGCCTGGCAGATGCTGCCCCGTACCTTGATGTCTGTCTTGGCTTGGTTCTTTTCACCCAAATGGGAATTTCCAAGCTCAAGCACCAAAGAGAGAAAATTCTGCAACTCTGGAGACTGCACCCTGGGAAAGCAGCCCCTGCTCGGCTCTGGGCAGCTACGACGTGGGAACAACAGTCATTGCAAGCAGTGCTTCCACTCGTAATGACAAAGCACACCAGAAGCGATGAGGTTTATAAAGTTCCCTGTATATCAGCCCGGCAAGACCAGGATACAGCTGTAGACTACGACATAGCTCTGTATTAAAGAGATCCTTCAGCAAGGCTGTCCTGGATCAAAGCGAAGACAAGCCACTGCTTGTGGTATCAACACTAACACAGGATTAGTTATGTGCTGAAGTAAAAGGAGTGTCTGAAACACGGTTGGATTGATTCCCTTCAGGAATAAAGGATGCTCCCTTGCAATGGCTGGAGGATGTAAATACCACCTAGTGCTCACCAGAAGTTGTTCAACCGATAGCTGAACGCTGCAGTCAAATCCTCAAAGTGCATTTGTTTCCCCTGTGTGAGGCCAATCCTACAGATGATTTAAATAAACCACAGATCCTAGCTCAGCCTTCTCCCCCATCCCCTTTCAGTGATCACTGCACGGTTTAAGGCTGTCTGGCTATGAAGAAAAAGGTGTCTCTGAGCTGGAGTATGAAGGCCTCGCTCTTAAAATAATTTCCAGTTGAAAATGCAGCTGCTTCAGGCTAAGTCCAGGAAACCACTTCTGCAAAGAAACCATTAGGAGTCTCACTGCTGTGAACACCAGCAGACGTCCGACCACACTGGCTCCATGCGGAAAGAGCTGCCGCACGGCTGTGCCCATTAAGATGTCATTTTACACCTGACGGCATAAAACGCACCTGGAAGTCTTCCATTGCCTCGTTAAGCAGAGATTACCTGTGAGCTTTCAGAATCCTCTGAGCGATTGCATCGCCAATTCTGTTCCAGACAACTTTGTCATCAGCACAGCTAATAAAAAACTGGTTCTGCAGGAAAAGCAAGCAAAGCTAGTGTCAGACAAGTTACAGGCAAGAAAATGTTTACACGCTGTAATTCAGACCAAGAGCAGCTCAAGAGAGCTGGGGTTCTGTGCCATTTGATGCTTTCTAATGTATTATGACTATGAAATGATGCGTGCGTCTCTGCTTGCTCCGGGAGTGAATTGCCATTAATCACACTCCTCGGAAAGGTCACGTAAAGAACAACCTAACAAGAGGCTATGAAAAGGCGGGGGAGAAGAAAAATAAGCTCTGGGCTGAATGGATGTGACAGAAACCCTGGGAGAGGAAGGTTGGGGCATGAACAGGGGGCACTGCACAGCCACAGACGAGATAGAGAGGCTATTTCACAGCTGGCAACTTTGCAGAGCAGTTTATAGAGGAGACATCCGCTTTGTTCCACTCTGTAGTCAGAAGGCTGTCAGGGTACATGCCCATCAGCCTGGTTCAACACTGAAATCAGTGGAAACAGCCCCAAAATTCAGAGCAGATGCTGTGTTAATACACCCAGGCATGTCTAAATTCATACAAAAATTAAGACCAAAGTGGAATTAGCCTCCTGATGGCTGTGAGCCACGCTTGGAGCACCTTGCCTTCCCTCCCCGCCACTCACCTCTATGTAGATGTAGTGTTTGCTGTTTTCTATCACGCTGACATAGGCGTGGTGGATGGACTCCTCATGGTATTTGATACCGGCTGACCAGTCAGCAGCAGAGCGGATCACCTGGAAAGCAAGAGACTGACACCTTTGGCACCTCCCATCCAGGACAGCAGAGCTTTGCCACGAGGTTATTTTCGAGCCAATGACCCTGACACCATGGTCAGAAAATCCTTTCACTAAATAGGTAGTAGGTGCAACAGTCACCTTTTATATTGTACTTGAAATAAGGAGAAAGGGTGTTAGAAATAAGGAGAAAGGATGCTAGAAATAAGGAGAAAGGATGCTAGAAATAAGGAGAAAGGATGATTAGAAATAAGGAGAAAGGATGATTAGAAATAAGGAGAAAGGATGATTAGAAATAAGGAGAAAGGATGCTAGAAATAAGGAGAAAGGATGATTAGAAATAAGGAGAAAGGATGCTCTGGAATCTTATTGATGCTTAACAAAGTTTTGATTAAAAATGTGTCCCGTCTCCCTCCTGCATCACTGCCCTTTCCACCTCAGCAGTTCAGACAGAATTTGAGGCAGTACACAAGTTCTGCTCTTGCTTAAGGAATATCTTAAACTGCTTTCAAAGCAAGCTAGGTTTTGAGGATTTAGGAGTGCACATCCAACCAGTGCTGTCCTCTCCAGCAACACCCATAGCTGGTTTGCGGCTGGGGCAGAGTGTTTTAGACCACAGGCAGGCAGTAGGGATTCAGTCTGGTAACACGGGCCATGTCTTCACCCTGAGCTCTAGAGGTAATTCATTTCTTCTAACAACTTCTTGAACAAGCTACCCAGTTTGTGATGATACAGCTGGCAAAATCCAGAGCGGTTCAGCTGCTCATATGCAATCCACTTTTAAAAGCAGATACTGTGAGATCCCCAGGGCTTATCACCCCCTGCCTCTCTCAGTTCTGGTGCCAAAGGCTGGGCAAACTCCTGGCATCTCCTCCTCCTCTTGTGCTCTGGGTCAAAGGAAGCACACTATGCCTGGAGCGACACTTTCCCAGACGGAAACGGAGTCTTTAATTAAGTGGTGGCAGGGTACAAGCTCAGGGGAAATAATTATTCATGATTAGCCTCTGTCTTCCAACACTGTGGAGACAAAGCCATTGAAACAACAGTCTTGGAGAATCTCAACACAGCTATTGCATCAACACTCGGGGCCAGTGACACACAGGACAAGATCCACATCCGTGAGGTGTGTCGGTACGTGGAAAACCCTCATCTCTCTGGGCACGCAACACGTTTCTCTGGAAATCTCTCCCATGTGTTTCTTTCAGTTCTCCATATCCAGCTACTCCCTTCCTCCGTGTTACTCTTCCCATCCCCGAGACACCACACCAGTGCTGGTGTCTCTGCAGCCATCACCAGCAGCATCACATGGATACAGCAGGTGCCCTGAGGAGATGAAGCTGTGACACTGACAGCTTGAAGTTTCCCCACACAGGCTTTCCCTCATCCCTGATGTTCCATCTCACATTTCTGACCTCCCCTTTCCTGTCAAGGTATTTCAAGTGAGCTGGTTCACACCCACACCATGTTCCCAGTGAGGAGAGGCCACTCACCACCCAGCACAGCCCCTATTGACCAGAGCTGGTGTCCCCCTGCTCCTGCTCTCCTTCAAACCTCTCAATAGCAGCTCTGGACTTGTCTCCTCATTAACTTGTGTAACTAACACAACAGCAGTAAACGTGGTGTTCGCTGTGGGTTGGTGTATAAATCCTGCACAAGGCTTGCATGCAGACTTCAAAGAGGGAAGAGCATCAAGGAACTGCCAGAGCATTACATTTTCACTGCGTTTACATCCGGAGCTGGATGCTGCCTCACCATTTCACTCCATTTGCAGTTCTGGCTTTGGCTGAGAACTGCCAACTCTGTAACGGGGAGATGGAGAGATCCTGGCAGAACCTTCAGCAAACAGTTCTTTGACTCTTGAAAGAAAATCAATGTACAGTCACATGGCCATTGCGAGCGAAGCCCAGGAAGTTCAAACAACTGACGATAAGAGACCACGTCTGACTACGCCACGGAGCCAACAGCTCCGTCCCTCCCTCCCAGCCTGTACCTCCACGTCGATTCCCATGCACGCTGCACTCAGCCCTGCTGCCTGGGAGAAAAGCCCCTGCCAGTGCTGCTCCTGCTACACTGACCCTCCTGAAAAGGCTCCCCTCTGACAAAGGAGAGCAAACCCAGATGCTACCATGAGGTCAAAGTCTGTCGCCGTCAGGTCAGCGGCTCAGGCTTGGCCACACTGCAATCCCCACAGATCCTTTGTGCTCTCCCTTCCTCTGATCTGCCCACAATTGAAGATGGATTTGCAAACAAGCTCAGAAACAAGAGAACCATCAGTCAGGCTTTTCTCAATCATCCCACAGCCAAGGACAGACTCTGAATGCTGGTTTGTACCTCGGGGCAGTGACTTCTGCCTAGTAAAGTCACAGCCTGGCATGAGAACTGGGATAACACGGGCTTCTCTGTTGGCCAAAGGATTCAGTATCAAGAAGAACAACATTGCTCTAGTTTTTCTGGATTAAAAAAGTTGGTGGAAGGTTTTTAGGTATCTGCTTATTTCTGCACTGGACTGCTCCACTGGGAGGAGCCAGAAGCACCACAGCCCTCAGGTCCAAAACTACTCCAGTGGACTGGCAAGAAGCTGGTATTCCTGTGACTGCAGGAAAGGAGAGACCCTCGCAGGGACATCCCCACGCACACATGGAAGCTTCAGAAAAAGGCAAGCAGGAGCAGAGGGGGTTCAGATCCAGGCTGCAGGGCTCCTCCCTTCTCCTGACAGCCTGCAGCAGCCAAATCTGAAATCTTCCCTGGGAGGAGAACCTGAGCTGCTTGCTGACCACTACAGGGACTTAAGGGACACTGAGGGTGCTTGTCACACAGGGATCAACGAACACCAGGCTAGTACAAGCACTGTGGAGGAGACAGATGAAACACAGTTTGTGTACAAAGAATCTTGTCCCAAGAGTTTAAAGGATCACTGGAACAGGTTGCCCAGAGAGGTGGCTGAAGCCCCTTCCCTGGGGACATTCAAGGTCAGGCTTGATGGGGGTCTGGGCAGTATGTTCCAGATGGAGATGTCCCTGCTTGTTGTATGGGGGGGTTGCACTAGGTCCCTTCCGACTCTGTGATTCTCTGATCCAGAGATCATCACCCAGCTGCAAGGAGATCTGACACAAGAGCCAGGGTGCACTAGCCTGGGCAAAGGAGCCACCCTTATCACTTCCACCGCGCTTGGTGCTTCAAACACTCTCCCCTCACAGCAGGCTAGTACATTGCAGAACATCACGTTTCCAGCCTCAGATGATGTAGTTCTATTTATCTGGCTATTTGCAGGGCTGGGCTCCCCAATAGGTTTCTAAAAGCTGCAAATTGCCATAAATTAGAGATGAGCAAGGGAGCTCAAACGAGTCATTTATGAGACAAACCTGCTCTTGTTTTGCTGGCTCTGGCACCGCTGAGAACAGCCCCTCATTTCCTGCAGCGGGTCGGTTATTTGCGACACCCTGACAACGCTGGGAAGAGGCTGCTTCTCCAACAGCTCAGCCATCACTCAGCACCGGTGTGCTCACCCCGTGAACTCTATCGTCCTCCCACAGAGGCTGATGCCCCAAGCCAGCAGCTGTGCAGCACAGACCAAAGGAAAGTCGGACCCAGACTGTACTCAGTCTAGTTTTAACTTTGGGAGCCGCTTCCAATTTGCAATCGGTACAGCTTAACTTTTTGCAAAAGCCCATGATTTAGAAGTTAAAGCTTATTCTGTGGTTCGAATACACTCTAGGGACACAAACCCCTTCGTCTGCATGAGGGTAAAGCTTTCCGGAGAGCTGGTGTCACAGCCACAGGGAAGGTGATGCCTGAAGTGAGACTTTCTCAACAAGCTGCGAGCATTGTTGTGGAGGCTGATGTAAACCACTGGAGATCCATGACACGAGATCCGTGTGCTGGCCGTTCCTCATACCACATGGGGAGGAGCAGACAATGCCCTGGCAACCCACAAACCCCAAAACATGCATCTTGTTACACTAAGCATCCCCAGGCATTGCTGTCATCTGGGTGGACCACTCCTTAAGGCATGTGTTTCTCCTGACTTTGGTCTAATTGCTCTGAGTTCATCCATTTTTCATCTGCAGAGGCAGACAATTGTTTTGCTGCTTCAGCAGAACTATTTGGACACTGCATTCTCCAACAAGGAGATGCTTCTGCTGGGTAACAGAAGTATTCAGTGTACAAACAGCATAGCTAGATGGGGTTTTACATGGAGATGTCTTGACAGTTATGGCTGTGAGGATGATTGTCAGACTGTGAGCTGACTGTGCAGAGCTGCAGAGGACCCAGAGGGCTGAGCAGTTGCATAATAAAGTGCAGATGAAGTTCAATGAAGAAAGCAACTGCTCCAAGACTCCACCTAATACTGGCTCTAGCTGACCACTACCCATCTGAGTGAGGCATCAGGGACTGGAAAACTGCTCTAAGATCCGAGATCAGTGTTTAATGGGCAAACTTAAACCCATCAAGTCTGCCCAACAGAGAAAAATAAGTGTCAGACACAGAACAGCAGCAGAAAAAAACTCAGATACGTAAGGCATCTCTACAAAGCTGTGGTGTTCCCACGCCTCGAGTGCTGCATCCAGCTTGGTCCTCTCAGCTCAAAAGACAGAGAGACAGAAGAATGCATCTCTAGCAGTGCACTACTTTATTGTAATTGAGGATCTGACCACCAGTGCTGGGAGTTAGACTTCTCTTTTTCTAAACTCAAGTTCTGTTAGGCATTAACACATCCTGCTGGAGAGATCCAAACCAAGCTCTCTCATGAGCAGCTGAGCAGAAGACCATCACCACTCACCTGGACTGTGGCAGGAACAGCGTCAGGCACCTGATACTTCAACTCGTTAGCAGTTTGCTGAGACTTTGGCAACAGGAATGGATAGGACAGGGATCTGTATTTGGGCTTCATAATCTGCCCAGGGCAAAAAGAAAGAAACAATCTTTTCAGAGATTGCAACACAGCAGAACAGCCTTTAAAATAGAAAGCACGTGCCTGCAAAGGGCACAGGGATGAGGCAGGAGCTGCGTGCAGCAATGCCCACACCATACCTTGGTGAAGTTCCAGCGCTGGATGAAGTGTCGGGCAACGTCGCGAGCTGCTTTGCCATGAACCACAGAAGCGATATCATGCCAGGGCATCCTCGGGGTGGTGTACCTGTCAATGAAGTCTGCAGGACAGGAAAACACACGTTTAGGCTTCCTCAGACAAAGGACTTGAATATGGAAAAGCACAGCATCTCCCTCATCAGACCGAGGTTTTATGGACATGACACCAGGAGCTGCTGTCCAGATGAACTTCAGCTCATCATGCAACCACCTGCAGTCCAGCTCCTAGAACCACAGCAGCATAAATGGCCCCAGAACCTCTCACAGGGTGTTCTGCAGCAGATTCCTAGCAGCCAAACCAAAAGTAGCTGTGTTACCTCGGCTCAGAAGCAGGAAAAAAAATGCAGTTTGAGTCCTGCATGAAGATGCTGAGGGGGGTTGGAGGGAATGCAACGAGCTCCGTGGTGCAAAGGCACTTACCAGCAAAAGGTTTGTCAAGTTGAACCCAGTCTTTAAAGACGAAGTTGCAATAGTCTTTTCCATGCCAGAACCTGGTTTCCCCAAACAGCTCGCCAACCCCCGTCTTCAAGCTGCGGATGGAGCCTTTATCTGTCACAAAAGAGAGAACAAAACACAAGCTCCAAAGTCATGACTATCCATTGCTGGAGAGAGACCCACTGCTGCGGAATAGCGTCGGTGGGATTTGCCTGCCAAGGCTAGCTGAAGCTGCTTCCTCCCTAGTCTTCCTGTTGCCTTCAAAAGATGCTACTGATATTTTTCATTCCCTATTTTAGTATTATAAGACAATGATATCTAATAAATAGGGGTCTGTTACAGAAACAAAAGGAGATGCTGATTTCCTTGGGCTTTTTGTCCTATGTGAGAGAAATCCCCCTACAATCATATTCCCCCAGTCCTATGGCATCACTGCCATCCACTTCTAGCTGTGACTGAAGTCAAACATCTCATACAGCCTCTAACTCTATATTTAACAATACTAATGAGCTACTGCCAACATCTCTGCTGGAGAGTTTATTACTTTGCCTCTCTGTCAGGGTGTCTCTCCCCTGACAGAAGCTTTCCTTTACCCACGAGAATGAGGTGATCACAGAGCTGCTGTTCCCACACTAAATACTCTGGTTTTCCTTTGGTTGATTTTGGTTTTCCAACGCCATCTTTCAATGCAGTTTCACACTGTGAACAAACTGTTGGCAACTTAAAATAGACGAAAATATCTCGGATGGGGATGTTCCCTCTAACAGGACCCCTTTGGAGGGCAGAGTGACCTCTTCCCTTTCTCCTAAGAAAACCAAGTATGTTAACCTTGATTCTAAACACGGAACCAGCATCACTGCCTGACGTGGGAGCTGCCATCACCTTCTGAACAAGTACTGCTGCAATGACTGAGGGTGCTGAGACTAGAAACAGGTTGCCCAAGGAAGCTGGGGCTGCTCCATCCCTGGAGGTAGGTATTCAAGGCCAGGTTGCATGGGGCTCTGGGCAACTTGGTCTTGTAAGAGATGACCCTGCCCATGGCAGGGGGTTTGGAACTAGATGATCTCGGAGGTTTCTTCCAACCTAAGCCATTCTATGATTGCACAGTAACATACCAACAGCAGAAGACTTCCCCTAACCTAACTGCATGACCAGGTAACCCTGAAAACCCCTGACACAAAAGAGCCAACCCCACACCCTTTCACCAGCCAACAAAACACACAGCAGCAGCAGTGTGACAAGAACAGTTCACACAAAGCAAGCCCTGCTAGCGCTGCTGGGACCCCTCCAAGCTGAGCCAAGCCATGCCGGGAACGCCATGCAGCAGTATGGACTGCAGCTGCCCTGGGGAACTGCAGTTTCTAGTGAGAGTCCAGGTGGAGCTGGGGAATCACTGGCTTGAGACTCTCAAATGGAAATGGGTAGGACACACCGTCCAGCCAAAACAGACTGCTGAGTGTTGGTGACTGCACAGCGACTCACAGATAGGCACGAGGCAACAACAGGGGAGACCACACTTCACTTCCATGAAGCAAATGCATCTCTTCCTTGTTATCTGCCACTGTTTTGTAATTGCCAATTAACACCTCGAGGAAGGCTTTAGTCAGAGGGAAGATGGGAAGAACTACTCGCCCCATAGCAGAACTCAAAAGGCATCTCCCATGAGGTACCAAACTCAAACAGGGCCCTTTCAGCATCACTCCAGAGACGAGAACAGCTTTGTGCTCTTGACTGCCCAGTTTCTTTATCAGTCATGTACACTTTCGTTGGTTACACTAAGGGGCAAGAAGGGTGGACCAAGCCTCCATGCAAGCAGAGGCCTGGCAGCAGCCACTTCACTGCTTGCTCTGTTGGCATTTGCCTTCCTGCCCTGGGCTGATTTTACTGTAGCCAGTGCAGAACTTCCAGCCCCCAGCAGCAAGCCCCTTTACAA
>VZRI01009526.1:452595-524738 GCA_013397515.1 Upupa epops | reverse complement strand
GAGAGTTAAAAGCTGCAAATATACAGCTGCTCAGTAGCCTCTCCTCTCTACTAAGCAGACAAATCAAGAATACTTCTGTTGAAGTGAACCAAGTTTAACTGCGGTAACAGCAGCCTGTGAGAGGGAACAATCACATGCAGGAGTTGTTTTGCTTGTTGTGATACAAGCTGAAAAATGAAGAGATTCAATTTCCCCTTCCCAGGGACAAGATTTTCCCAACAATATAAACATGAGGCATCTCACACCCTCTCTCACGTCATCTGATGCCTTATGATATCTACTAATTAACTACCCAGTCTCCCCATCAGAACCTCTATACCTACAGGTCCTCCCATCAGAACAGCTACTGAACTCTACCAGGTCTCCCCATCAGAACCCCTACAGCTACCAAACACTACCCAGTCTCCCCATCAGAGCCAAGATAACTCAGACAGCTTTGCTGCTGCAGGGAATGGCACCAAAAGCACTGCTCAGCCTCACTGACTTCAACCTTTCCTTGGGCACCTTCGCAGCGACACCTATTCACATATTGACTACGTGTAGTTCTCATTCTGATCGTTGAGAAATTTGTCAGCTTTCCTTCCTTACCAAGAGCACGTTACCCCAGAAATCGCGTGCACCTGCACGCACACCCACCCAGCCACCTCCGCACACCGTTATGTGGGCTTTTCAGTTGAAAACCATGGCTTACTCGAGTCGCTGTCTATGCTGCTGATGCTGTCGGCGTGGTGCATGCCGTGCTTATGGAGGTGCTTGTAAATACTGAACCTGGAGAACTTCTTGGGTTTTCCCACTCCTTTCATTTTTGATATGTCGGGGGCATCGTCGGCATTTCTCTGCAACAAGTGGTGTTCTGGGGACAGAGCTGGAGGCTGCAGCGGGACGCATTCAGACGGCTCTGCTGCAGACTTAGAAGACACAAGGCATTGCTGTGGGTGGCGCGTGGATAGGTCCTCTTTTAATCACAGATTATCAGGCACAGCAATGCTCGAAATCAACCATGAGACAGACTTGCCCCCAGGCACTAAGCTCTCCAGTCCCATAAATGTATCCTGCACTATTACTCCTCTTGAAATTGTCATAAATGTTGACCTCTCTACATCTTTTTAGAGGTTTCTGAATGCAGAGACCCAGGCTAGCACGACAGACATCTGCTGAAGGCCCAAGTGTGCAGAGTTAAGGATACTCGAGTGACCACGTGAAAAGTTCTAACTAAATTTTATTCAGAGTAAAGTCTCCAAATCGTGACTGCTCCTCCAAGGGAAACCCAGCTGTTTACCTGCATGTCCTGGCAACAGCTGGTCAGGATCTAGCCCTAAAGAGTTATTTATTACTGAGGTACTTCCTCCCTCCCATTACTATTCCTCCTTAAACCTCCTAACCCCAACTCTGTGCTTAGAAGCAGACACAGATTCGTTCTGACTGCCACCACGACACTCAGATGTTTAACGTGGCCACCAGCTGCAGCAAGACCACTTACTGCCAGGTTGGTTGTTGACACTGACTTCACCGCTGCCATCCGTTTTACGCTGCCCACATCAGTAAGCCGGTGCTCGTCGTCATCCCACCTGCCATATGCCAAGTCAATGCCACCTACAAAGGCCACTGACTGGTCAACGATGACTAGCTTCTCATGGTGGGCCCAGAAGTACACAGAGGAGGATACATGGTCTGGGTGTCTCATCACCTGTGAAGAAAGCCACCATTTGAGCTGCTCAGTATTTTTTTGGGGTGATGAGGAAACACTAGAGTTTGTAGAAGATGCTTCCACGCCTGCTGCTGCTGTAATCACTGAAGCTATTGATGTCACACTTACAACACTGCTCCTAAGATGACCTCAGTGAAGTGTTTCACCAAATAAAACCATGCTTTCAGCAGAGCTACAATAGCTGAGCTTTCAAACACAGGGACTGCTGTGAAAGAAAACAACATATTGGTGATCTGAGTCACTTTGCTTGTTGCCACCACACAAGTGAAATCTTGGCTGGTTCGTTCACCACTTAAAACCAGCAAGTCGTTTGACATTTGTTTATGAGATGCTCTTTGTGCTTTCCACACCTAAGCATACAGTCCAGAGTTTTCTTGGTTTTAGAAGAGAGCCATTAGACCAGCTTCCTGGTGAAAAAGCTGCAGAGCTTCACCCGGCTGCTCTGCAAACCTGACACACAGCTAACACTCATCTTCCAGTTACGCCTCCCAGTCTTGCTGCAACAGTGATGCTCCCCTTCACTTTGAGAACTCACCAAGTGACAATAAATCCATTGTTTCAGCAGTTTGCTCGTCTCCCTCATGCACAGCGCATACTCTTATTGCTCATTAAAGGAGATCTCTCTAAATTAAAGAGACTAGATTAGCCTTATCTACTGGATTGTGTGCCACAAGTCATTTTCGGCTCAAAGGCAGAGCAGCAGTGAAACAGCCCGGGACAGCTCAGCCCTGTTCATTGCTGATGGGAACAGAAACATCCCGTGTTGACTCCTGTCATTTATATATGAACAGAAACGCTGAAATGAGACCACATTCACAAACCAGAGCTCCTCATTCAGTGTAACCCTGTTAATTTGTCACATGAAATACGTTTCTTGTGAATTAGATGAATAGTTTAGACTTGCTAAAGTGAGTAAGTGATTTTATGTTCAATTACAACCTTCAGAAATGAAGTTGCTGGATGTGGTGATCACCGTATGGGTGATCCTCATATCCTCAGACTACTACTGCAGTGGTGGGAACTCAAACCTAAGGGTCAGCTCTAGCCATCCAGAACAAATACCCTTCGTACAACTGCCCAACGGGCCCAATGTGCAACTACCTTAATGTTTGGGTGGAGGCGCATCAGCGTCCTCTTGCTGTATTCACTGTTGATCCCTAGGGCAAGCTCCACCTCTTTGTACAGCATCACAAAAATCCTCACTCCTTGTTGCTGTCAGAAATAAAAAGGAACACACGATAAGCAGCTGTGTTTATGGGTACAGTCCATTTCTGACGCCAAGAGGCTGTAAGCAGACAGAGATGCAGGCTGAGGTTACTTGTTCTAGACTATGTTCTTCCAGATCCACCCCGCTGACCCCACAGCACTGCTCAGCAGAGCTCTTCAGCTTTTAGGGGAAGGCTCAGTAGCCAGATTCATGTGTGAAGAGCTGAGCTATGCCAGGGCCCAACAATGGGTCGTTCTTACAGCTGCCCCTTGTACGCATCCTTTAAAGACTTTGCAAACGTGATTCGCTCCTCGTACAATCCTGCTGCACACATTCACTTAAAATCAGTTTTCTGCTGCTTCCTGGGGGACAATGACACCAGTGCAGTCACACGGACATCCCTCTCCTCAAGGAGATCTGCACAGCTCAGCACCACACCACACTATTTTTTGGCAGACAGAGCTGAACGAGCTCCTGGAATACAACAGCACTCAGGAGATGGTGCTTTTTGTGATCAGGATGGCATCGACAGGAGTGTTTCTAAGGACACTTAAGCACTTTCAAGTACTGCCAAGAACTTACCAAACCTTGGCAGAGGCTGGTCACTCACACACTGGGACACACACTGTTGTCTTAAATCAGCGTGGTGTGTGGAGTTTGTCAGGTTAACTGGACCTAAATTTCCTGCAGTCTTTGAAGTTAAGAGTCCCATAAAGCTGCTACTGAGAGCTCAGGGAGCCTGCAAGTCCTGAATGACATCCTGCTCTCCACCCCACCCAGAGAAGCCCAAGGCAGCACTGTCCATACATACAGACCTGCCTTACCCCAAGGCACCGGCTTGCTAACAACCCTGCCAAGTTACAGTGCCAGCCACAAGTGAAAAAGCAGGCAAGCATTTCCAGAACTAACCTGAAACCAGTCCTCACTCTTACAAGGTAATTAACAGCCACAGGAAAATCCACATCAATGTGACAAACAGCCCAATTCTTCCCTCCAGTTAGCACAGCCCATGGCCAGAAAGACAGACAACTTCCAAATCAGCAAGAGATGCAAAAAAATCATCTACTATTATCTTTCTTCTAGGTGTGCAGAGGAGTGAGTCACAACAGCTGGGCTGGAAGGAGAGGGAGTCAAAGATGGTTTCACCATGCCTGGACTGGGGTGATGGTTAATGTCAGCAGGCACTTCTTTACTACAGGACAATGGCTGGAGAGCAAGAGCATCAGTTCTTCAGTGTCTGGTTGAAGCAAGGACCTCCACGATTCATCAGGGAAGGAAAACTCAACGCAAAGGCTATTGTGAGAACCTCTGGATGACACCAAGGGACTTCTTGCTAATGACATCCTGGTTTCCTTGGCAGAGTGACAGCACCTTCCACAGCGTCTGCACAAGCCAGTACAAACCTACCAAGGGCCACCACAAAGTGCTTCGACTACCTGTGCCCTAAGGAAAGCACAAGGCACCAACAGCCCTTGGATCCCCCCAGGAGCAGAGGTTAGCTGTAAAGCTGAAGTGACCCAAACCTGAGGACTCAGAGGGGCAAACAGAGAACCCTTCTGCCTCTGAGCAGAAGGTTCAGTCTCCAAAGCAAACAAAGGAGAGCAAATTCAAACGTAGCTTTCCAAGGCCCTCTGAGATGAGGCTTGGCCAGCTTTCCCCCTCTCATCCCTACCTAAATAAATGATGCAAAAGCTCCAGTCCCAGTATGACCCTACAACTGGGTGGGCGCACAGGGTTTTCTGGAGCTTACTTACTGCTTTCCGCTTGAGGATGCAGTCCAGCCGCCAGCGATTGCCTTCTACAACAGGTCGTTTCATGAAGATTTCTGGGCTCAGCCTAAGAAAATAAAGGGGTGGAAAAAACACAGTGTCTGTAGTCTGCAAACAAAGCACTGGCCTAAATAATCAACTTGGGAGGCTAAGACATCAAAGTTTATACGGAGTGGATGTGAAGGCTCATGTTTCAGTGACGCATCCTCCACCGTCAGCTCTGCTTTAAAAATGGAGCATTTGAGAGGGCAGGAGATGTATCCACACCTCCATCTTTGCATTCAACAGCCCACGAGACCAAACTGAAGAATGATGTATAAATGGGGAAAAACTTGGGCTTCATCTGTCAACAAAAAATGCAGCAGAAGAAAACCCCCAGGCAGATTTGTAAGGAATGGGTAGACATCTAAAGAATAACTTCAGAGTGGGATTTCAGCTCTCCTGGCACTCAGGCTATCTGAGTAGCATAGATTTATGCTGAACTGTCCTGGTTGCCTAAAGACAAAGCAGTAAAATCTCTCAACAGGACATTTTCTTGATTCATAGCTGTAGGGATTGCGGGGAATAATTAAGCCATCTGACTCCTCCTGAGCACAGCGAGAGGATTTCATCCCTTTGCTTTGGGAACTTGAGCTTGGATAAAGAATATTGCTACACCCTAAACACAAGCTTCTGACAACCAGCATTTTCATCTTAGTCTCCAAGTTTTAGGTAATTTATGGAATTCCAAGGTACTTTAACCATTTGTCTGAGTAGAAGAGACAATGAGCCTGGTGTGATGCTCTTGTACTGCTCCCTGATGCTGCATGTGGACATCCACAAGCATTGGGTTTACCTGTGGTCATGTTAGGAAACAGGTTTACCCTGGTAAACACTAACATCATACTCAGTTTTCACATGACAGTTGCCACCTAAGAACTAATTTTCCCAGTTCCTACAGGCAGTGGATTAGGAGCAGAGGTACATTTTACAGGTGAAGAAACATGAGCACAGAGATGTACCCAAAGCAAAAGAGGCCATCTGAACCGTGTTTTGAGAGCCTGCCCTACCCCATCCCCAAGGTCCAGGCTGCCTCAGCCAGATTAACCTCCTCAGATGCAAGAGGCAGGCAGCAATCACCAGCTTCAGCCAAGCAGCTCTGCCCTGAGTCTGTGAGAACATCCTTTTCTGCCTCAGACAGGAATCTGAGCACTGTGTAAACACACTGAATTAACAGGTCCTTTGGCACCCATGCAGCTTGGGAAGGGACACAACTTCTCCTCCGCTATCTGGCCCATTAAAGAGCAGAGCAAACTCACTCCCCTCCCACAAGATGTTCTTACTCCTGAGGCTTCACAAGACAACAAGGAGGAGCTGAAAGAAGGTTCCCAGGCAGAAACAAGCACTGTCAGAGCTGTCTGGGTGTCCATGTTCCCCAACGCAATGACAGCCTGGGTTTGCAATCCCCTTGGGTTTGCAGCAACCCCTGCTCCTGATGAGCACCTGAAGCCATCACATTTGCAGTTCAGGTGGTGTGTTCACACAGTTTCAGGCCTTTCCTTGGAAGAAGACAACCAAGCTGCTGACTTCAAGCATGCGCTTTTGCTGCCAGCCCCCCTGAAAAGGTCTTTGAACACAACACAAGGAGATGTTTGGGTGTGCTGCCAAACCATCTGGCTGCACGGCTAGCTGCCATACTGCGGGGCCTCTGAACAGTGCCACATTGTTGGGCACGCCTCAAGGGAGACGGCTGGTCAACATCCAAATACGTAAGTACAAACCACCAGTCTGTGATGAAGATTTCTTCCTTAGCAGCTTCCATGGCATTCGCCACATCTTCGAAGTACCACTTAGCATTCACATACCTGTGAAAGCAAACACAGCGCAGGTATTGAAGGTTGCTTCCTCCTCCTGCATTAAACAATGTCCAGAGCAGAAAGCCAGAAGGGTTCTGTGTTAATGCCACTTACATTCTCCCGAGCAAACACAACCCTAACTGGAAGGGTTAGGACAACGCACAGGGAATGTCCCATGCTGCTATTATTAGCACTCCCTATAGGAGAGTATTAAGTGCCACTTGGTGCTTCTCCCCACTGCACACAACACTCTCGGGGTGTCCTCGATGTGTGAGCTAGGTTTGGCTCTCGGGGAAGGATGGATGGTGGAATGGTGTTTGCTTTGGTTTACTGACACTGTTTGGGTAGTGGTTGCTGTGAAGCAGAAGCAACGGTGAAAGAACAGTGAAAGCATCAGGAGGGTTTGCTTCCAGCTAGAACCAATTCCTGAAGTGCTTCTGGGAATGGCTTAGTGCAGCCAGGTTACACTCTGGACAGGAGGATTTCTTGCAGGACCGCTGTTTGCATGAAGCTCAGTCACCCTTAGACTACACCCAAATGTCTATTTACTAATTCTCCTTCGCTGCAAAGCCAGTCTGCAAGGCCTGACACTGATGCTGCTCTTCAAGCCATGGAGTGACCTTTGCATCGGAAGATACCTGTGGTGCCTGCAAGGGCAATGCTGCCTTACAGAATCAGCCTTGGAAATGTGGTGAGCAGGACATATCCTGCATTTCAGAGCATGAAGAAGGTGACCACATGTCTGGCCACAAAGGAGCCCAGGCCGAACAGGCTGCAGCACAGCTGCTTTGGGTGTGAGCTATGGAGAAGGGAGCAGCCAGAGACAGATGTTTTCTACAGCACCTGTGTCACCAGGGGCTTACAACCCAGAGCCTAAAGACCCAAATCCTTAGGACCCAGCATTTCCAGAATCAGAGACTGGTATAAAACTGAAGCCCAGAACATTCTCATGAAAGAGCAGGCATAGTTGTAACACTCTAGCATCCTGACAATTCTATGTGCATCAAAACATCGTGTTTATCATTAGAACCATTATCTGACATGTTCAAACTCAAACGAAACTCACATGTTTCAAAATTCTATTGGCTGCAATGCAAAGCTGTAACAGCAGCAAAGTGCTCCTGTCATCAGCACTACTACTCTGTTCCTAGTGATAAAAGCCTCGTTTTTTGGCAACTTCTCTACCACCACAGCCTACAGCTACTGAATGCTACCAGGTCTCCCCATCAGAACTCCTACAGCTGCCAAACACCACTGGGTCTCCCCACCAGAATCCCTACAGCTACTGGATACTACCTAGTCTCCCCACCAGAACCCCGACACCTACTGAACTCTACCAGGTCTTCCCATCAGAACAGCTACTGAACTCTACCAGGTCTTCCCATCAGAACAGCTACTGAACTCTACCAGGTCTCCCCATCAGAACCCCTACAGCTGCCAAACACTACCCAGTCTCCCCATCAGAGCCAAGATAACTCAGACAGTCTGTGCTGTTGCTGCTGCAGGGAATGGCACCAAAAGCACTGCGTCAGTCGCAGCCTCACCGCGTTCCTCACCATTTTGCCAGCGTGTTCTCTCGCACAGCTGCGTAGGAGCCAAAGCGATGCTCTATGAGGAAGTCCTTGCCGTGCTTCCGAATGAACTCATCTATGCCTTGCCTCCACCACTGGGCATGTCTGTAGCTGTTACACTTCAAAATCAGTGACCTGTAAAATAGATGATGCACAGGACACGATGCTGAAGCCACGCACAGTTAATTGGGCTGCTCCTTGCTGCTCGTACACCTTGATAAATGCAGCTCCATCAGTCATATTTTATGTAATTAAAAACATAAGGGCTTTGCTTTGTTTTGTCTGCCAAGGAATACATCAGCTGCTCTGAGCATGAGCAACTGCCACACCATTAAACCACACAAACCTCAGAATTAAATGAATAACTTAGAGTTATTCAGTTTAACTTAGAGCAGGGGCTGGACCAAGCTAACGCTTTAATTTTTTAAAAGATTCATTTAGACTGCTGTAAAAATAGGAGTAACATGTTGGGATGGTGAAGACGACGTCCCTGCTTGCAGCATAAATGACCAAAGCGACTAGGAGATCGCCACAAGCCAAACGCTGCAAAACCAGACCGTGCGACTTCACAGGCAGCGTGACCCCAGGCTGAGCAATTATCGCAAGGATGGACAACCAACAACTGAGGCTCCAGTGCCTCATTAAGATGTTGGAAATGAGGAGTATTAAAAGGCCAAATCCCCAGCAGGTATAAACCCAGCAGGAGCCACCCAGCACTGAGCCCTGCGGGAAGCTGAGCCATACCCATCAGCCCAGCAAACCTTGTTAACCCCTCCCGGAGGGAAGCATCCGTTCTCCCCTAGGAAAGCAGAAGGATCTAAACACAGTGTTTCTCTCTTACCTAGAGAGATTGTCGATCTGTAACCCATGTTTTGTTTCTGTTTCTTTCTGGCCAATCTTAATGTTGAATTCCTTATCCACCAGAAGGACAAAGGAAATTGCTCCTGAGTCTGGCTTCATGTAGAGCAGGAAGGAATCCTTCACCACCAGCCACCTGCATGGCAACAGGTAACGGGTATTACACTCATGCCAGTCTTCAAAACTTGAGCATTGAAAAAAAACCCCAAAACTAATACAAAGGGAAAGAGTTTCCTCCCAACCCAGTGCAAATCATTTACCAGGCAAAGACAATCGTAAAGTTTCTTTACAGGGGCTTTGTTTTTTGAGTATTACTTTTCCATCATTCTTCTTGAGCAGAAAAGGGCCTATTTTATGAACTTAGGTAATGACTTTCAACTTTGAGACTTATAACTTGAGAGTTATATTTGCATGACTCCTTTTTGCAGAAGTCTTTGAAAAACCTCTGTTTCCTTGCCTAATGCAATCAATGAGACACCTGCCACCCACACACCTCCCAGCGAGGTGCCCCAGCACTGGGCAAGGTTCAACAAGGCCTCCTCCTCCCCAGGTTTTTATTCACCCCACACGCTTTACTTGACATTTCTAACGGGAATGATGCTGCTGGGATCACTTTCACTCCTATCAAAACACAGCAACACCACATTTTTGGAAAGCTTTTATTGCCAAGCAACAGGCACCATGTGAAAACCATGTGATGAGAGAGATGACCAGCAGGTTTTACATCAACACTGTAGCCTGAAGGCAACTCTGAGGAAACAAACAGAGCATTTTTTCACTGTGAATGGCATTTCTAATCTTTTCTCCCCATGCAGTGTAGCTGGGGTGACCAGCCCCTTCGGTTCCACACAGATCTCCACCACCAGATCTCACCTCATTCTTCTGCACGCACACAATGCAACAGAAAATTCCACANACCACCAGATCTCACCTCATTCTTCCGCACGCTCAGAAACACACAAAGCAACAGAAAATTCCACGAAGATCTGTTCCTTCTTGTATCTTTAGTAACAGCCCCAACTGCTCACCTGCTTCTTACTTTTCTCTCCTCACCTGCTTCTAGATGCTGTAACTTCTTACTTTTCTCTCAGAGCTGTCAAACAGTTACCCCAGTAGCACCTCTTATTTAGGGCCAAAATACTTCCCCCCTCCCTTTTTGACCCATAATTTCACTCCCAAACACCCTACAGGGCACATTCCCAAGCATTTCCCAGTCTGTTTTGCCCAGACAGCTCCTGAGAAATCCTGCCTGTGTCTATCCACAGCATCACCTCACTGCTCTACTCCTCTTTGCTTTTCACAACACCCATGGCCATAACACACCCAGCCGACTACAATCACTGACATGAATTTGGGGTATAGAAAACCCAACACCTGCAGCAAAGCTGTAGTAGGCAAAGGTTGGCCATGGTCTGCCTCATGCTCGGAGCTTGATGTGTCCTAAAATCCTTCACTTACAGAACCCTGTCTGGGAAATATTAACTGCTGTTTGCTGATTTACTGATGCCTACACCATCAGTCCTGGCAGACCACAGCAGGGACGTGGTGCCCCTCCTGAACGTGGCAAACAGTCCCACTCAAACACTTCTCCCATCCCCTTTTCAGGCTCTAAAAGAAAACAGAGTTCCTGAGACACTGCTGAACATGCTACTGAGCCCACTAAATCCCATGCTCAGCGTAAGGGCAGAGTGAGCTGAGGGCTATCTAAACAAATAGGCATTTTCTCCCTAAAGCTTAAAAAAGACTGGAGATGATTCAATGACTTCACCTGAAAGACAGTGACACCCTTCACCCCCTCGTGCTCTCGGTATGGATTAAGAAATGCAGGAAAGACTATGAAGAAATAGGAGCTTCTCTTCCCAGGAGTGCAAGAAGATTTTGCTGGAACACAGCATTTTTAAAGGTAAAACTAACAACAGCCCATGGGTGATATGAAATCCTCAGGTGGATAATGCCTGGGGAAGCTCCTGCAGACCAAGAAATTGTTGCTCCAAGGCAGCTATTTGGATTTTCAGAGAAAAGGGAAGGGCAAGCTCCAAGTTTCTGGATGCTGGCTGGCAGCACAGAGACCCCTTCACAGTACAAACTCCCCTGCACCACAGCACTAGGAAAGACCAAGGTTTACCACAGAAGGTAAAGGGATGGGGACAGCGTTACAGCCATCTGCAGTGGGAACGGGGCACGGCTTGTAAAAGCTGCTGTGAAAACACCAGAGCTTAAGCACATGCAGCAATAAGGAAGAGGCAACGTATTTCATTCCAAGGTTAAACTGCACCAAACAGAGCTGCAGCTCCTGTCTGCCTTAATCCAGCTCCAAAACGATCCAGACGTTTCAACTAATTGACTTTCTTTTTGTAAATTGAGGGAGGGAAGCTCAGGAAACCAGGCTGAAACCCACCCAGGGCAGGGTCACCAGCCATGCCCCATTCCAAAGGCAAGGAGACCCAGAGCACTCCCGCAGCAGGGACAGGTCAGCACAGACCAGGGAATTCATTCCATTTCTCCCAGCCTGGGGCTGTAGAAACCCCCAGTTTCCCTTGGAGCAATGTGTCCCCTCCCTTCTATGAACTCCAAAGCAGAATTAAAACATCCACCATGCTCCACAGAGGAGAGCGTGAGGGAACAGCCCATAGACCCTTCTGACCAGAACATGTGTGGCTTTTGTGACAACAGCAGGAGCATCCCTCGTGGATGTTTGGGAAAGAAAGACAAAGCCAGATGTTCACGTGTGTGCCTGAGAAGCACAGAGCACTGCCACCTTCTCCCATCCCAGTGGTACCTTTTAGACCAGCGGTAGCACATCCTTCCTTGACCGCAGCAGTTCAGGCCAGGAATGCGGTGGCCGCCAGAGCGCTTCATGATGAACCCTTCTCTGCAAGGAGAGCAGCACGGTCAGCACAGGCGGAGGGTGGTCACAGAATCATAGCATGGCAGGGGTTGGAAGGGACCTCAGCCTCTGCCCAGAGATGGTTCTTGCTGCCTCCAGCCATGCCAAGCAGCTGGTGCACTATGCCCTGAAGGCTGGGAGGAGGACAGAAATAACCCCCCAGAATGAAATCCCACATGTTTTGGAAACGCAGGGCAATGTTTTATAACACAAGTGGGTCTACAGGCTACAAAGAGGAAGGAAACCCTGCAAGCCATGCCATAAGCTGCCGCCCACGTCTCACAGAGCAGCCTGTTCTCAAAGCTACCTCCCCAGTCTTCCGTCTCAACTTCAATGATTTTTTCAATCCAGATGGTCAAATATTCCCCAGTCAGTTCCTGGCAAGGAAGCCAAGCTATCAACGTGAACAATATTTATTTGTAAAGCCACGCTCCTAGTGAATCACAACTCAAAGACGCAGCTCACAACTTACGTGCCCTTTGGTCCCAGGTCGTGGATGAAGGACAGCTGGCTTACTCCAATGAACTCCATCTGGGGAAAGAAAGTATTTCCTCGTCTGTCATATCTGAAATCCACAAAATACTTTGCTTCATTAACGTAGGTTGTCATCAAGACAGAGCCCCTAAAACATCCTGAGCAGATGTTACCCACCATTGCGTGACCACCTTCAAAACAAACCAGAAACGTAGCTGGGTTGAGTTTTCCACGTGCTTGCTTTTTCATTGTACCTGTGCTTTGCAGAATGATTTCAGGCAACTAGGATGACCAACATCAAGTGTATCACAGGGACAGGCCAGTACCCTCCCTCCCAGATGGAGTGACTGAAACCAGGACTCAGGGTTGACACAGTTTGGGGCATTGCATGACCTTGGTTGGCTCCATGCATTCTCTCCTTCCCGCAGTGGCCCTTGCACGCTCCATTCAGGAGCTGAAAACCTGCAGGAAAAGCCTCAGTGGGGCAGGGGAAGAGCAAGTTCAAGACTTCTGCTGGTTGGCACAGAGCTCCACAAGAGGCACAGCGTGATGAACCCATACAGTGAGCCACCAGGTCTACCAGCAAATCTCAAATTCAAGCAGCCTGCCTCCTCCTCATCAGTGCAAATTGCAGAGGAGCACAACAAGCAGCAAAGCTGGGGAGAGAGCACAGCACGGTTGCATTCACCTCTATAAATAGAACACCGGGAGGTTTTGACCTAGCGGGCTTTTCTTGGCACAGCAGGACATTCCTGACGGTCTGCTGGTTATTAGTCCTGGGCCCCATTAGCAGGGAGAAACGCCTGCCCCAGGCACTCCGTGCAGGACAGGACTCGGGCAGGAGCAGCCCTCGAAGGTGCTGCCTTGCACAGCAGAGGTCTGTCAGCACCCAGGCACTTGTACTTCATGATCCTGTAAAACTGTCCAAGTGCAGGAAGGTGCTTGGGGCAGGGTGAGGGCAAGGAGCTGCCCTCCTCTTTGCTCTGGCGCCAAGCTGCAGGGAACCCCTTAGCACATGTTTTGGCAATGATGCCTGCCAGGACAGGACTCAATCCATGCTCCTGATTGCATTAGAGACACCAAACAGCCTCAGGGCCAGCCAGCTTCGGGCCATGCCCACCCATGCTCAAGGGCTGGCTCTCCTCCAGGGTGGCTGCTGCAACTTGCTCTTCGCCAAAGCAGCCTCAAGCCATCCCCTCAGCAAAATCTCTTGAGATATCTTTTCAAACACTAAGCATAACCAGAAATATTAGTAAATATGGGGTAAAAGTCTATGTTGTGGTTACAGGGAGGCCAGCTCAGGCTCCCTTCCCAACATCTTCATTTTTGCCTCACCAAAGCAGAAGTGGGACAGAAGATCCTTCTTCCTCATGCTCTGCTGCTCCTGGGACCTTCCCAAACCTCTCACATCAGTAAGGTCACAGGAAAGAGGACAAGAACCTGTTGTTCTGGTCTGAGTAGCTCAGGGAGACAGAGTAACAGCTATTCAGTAGAGGCAAATTGTATGCCTCCATTTTGGGGTGATTTCAGCCTGTTTTCAGAGAGTGGCCAGAACCAGCCATTCCATTACTCACAGTCTTGTCACCACTGCTCTCACTACGTAACCTGGAAAAGCCCCAGGCCTGGGCTCCTCAATTCAAGGACACAGAGCTGCTGGAGGGTGTCCAGTGCAGAGCAATGAAGATGATGAAGGAAGCAGAGCAGCTCCCTGATAAGGAAAGGCTGAGGGAGCTGGGGCTCTTGAGAAGAGGAGGCTGAGGGGTGACCTCATTCATGTCTATAAATATGTGAGGGGTGGGTGTCAGGAGGATGGAGCCAGGCTCTTCTCAAGGTCATCTGGTGACAGGACAAGGGGCACTGGGTGCCAGCTGGAACAGAGAAGGTTCCATATCAATATCAGAAGAAACTTCTTCACAGTGAGGGTAACAGAGCATTGGAACAGGCTGCCCAGGGGGTTGTGCAGTCTCCTTCTTTGGAGACGTTCAAGACCCACCTGGATCTGTTCCTGTGCGACTAGGATCACCTAGACCAAGGATCCTTGGTGTGGATCCATCTTGCTGTGGCAGAGGAATTGGAGTAGATGATCTTTTGAGGTTCCTTCTGATCCCTAATGACTCTGTGAGTGACCTACCAACATTTCAGCTGTTTCTGCAGTGACACAACACACCCTACAAACAGAGGTTCCAAGGGGACCCTCAGGCCAGTTCCTTGCTCTGGATCCCATTTGCAGCTCTTCAGAGAACGGCTGGCATTCCCCATCAGACAAATCAGAAACCCAGACGTCTCTGTGGCAGCAGGCAAACAACAAACCCCAACAGGCACATGAATGTCAGAACCCTTTGAAACTGGTGGTTGCAAGCAGAAAGCCGGCAGCGATTTGGGGAGCGCAGCATGTGGAGAACTAACTGTCCTCAAAGAAGCAAAAGAAGAATAACCAGGAAGAAAAATGACTTGCAGAGACAGGACTACTTGAGGTTCCTGAGAGAACGGTTGCCTACCAGTGCAGCAACCTGCTCTTCAGTCAAGGGAAACAGCCACGCCGGTGACAGGAGCCCATCCAGCACATCGATCACACAGCACCGATAGGATTGCTGGTTTGTAAAACACAGATTCCACCCACTGGAAGCAAAATTCCTCAGGGAAGCAGAAGGTATCTGACCCAGTGATTTATTATTGCTGCATTAGCTATTTTTACTGTTAGGGTGCTTGTCATCCACAGAAACGCCAAGTGGGGAAGGCAAAACAGCCAGACGCTTTCGTCTCCCTCACATCGGAATTCCTGCGGTGCCCAGCTGCCTCCCCAGAGAACCGGCATCCTGCTCTGGTTTCAGAGTGATCCACCGCAGAATATTTTAAGGATGAGAAAAGGGCTTGGAGAGCGCAGTTTCAATGACACTGTGGTAGCAATGAAGAGAAAAAACCCAACCAACCAGACAGGAGCCATCAGGTGCAGAAAGAGAAGCTATGGGAGGTAGAGAACCAGATGCAAGGTGCACGAGCTGAGGATTTAAACTGTCCTGTTCTGCCAGCAGAGTTGAGCATGCATGATTTATGCAAGGAAAAATGTCACATGGCATTTGCATTTCAGGAAGAACTGAGCAGCTTCGCAGCATGCTGTTCTCTTCAACTCTTGGGGTTTTGGGGTTTTAATTTAGTGGTTAAAAAAACCCCCATAAAGAGCTGATCAGCAGCTGTGGCTGGCAATAAAACTAAACACCACGCTTTGGAATAACATTGCTCGGCAAAAGCTGCTAGCTACTCCTTACTCAAAAAAGCAGCTTTATACCAAATCCAAATTAAAATATAGATAAATAAATAAATAAAGGAGAAAAAAGCTTAACGCAATAGAACTAGAAATTGTGAAGGGTTGGGGGGGACCTTTGCAGCGGTCTGTGGATCCAAGTGCCATAGCAGAGGCAAAGCAGCAGCCACACTCGCGTACCGGTGTTGTTTAACCAAGTGTTTTTTACTGTGCTTAGGCATCCTTCCACTGCTGCAGCTCACACAAACAAGTTCCCAGCCTAATTAATGAAATTCCCAAATGGATGACAGCCAAGCCCCCAGGCCCCATCTCCTAATGGCTCCGGGCTATGTTCCCTCCGTGTTCCTTTCCCAGAAAAGCGAGAGCAATTACCACACTGAGATTCCCACAACACTCGCTGCGCGTTTAATCGTCTTGATGTGCTTCAGCCCAGAAGTACTATCGACAGCTTTTGGAAAGGACTAGAACACATGAGATTTAATTTAACAATCCCCACTCCCAGAAGGAAAAAGCAAAGTAAAACAACAAAAGACTGTGAAGCCTGGGGTCTGATCACAAACCATAAGGCAGCCACAGCCTCTCTGGGAACTCCACCCAAAACACCATCACGATGAATGATGAGAAACCAAGGGGAATGGAAGAGGGCTGTCGATGTTACGTGCCAGAGCTACCCTCTCTAAGCAAGTGACACGTGGTACATCTCTAAATGATGCTGCTCCAGTACCTGCTGTTTCCACAGACAGCAGGAGTGCTGCCTAGAAAGGCTAGGGGAGGTGCAATGTCTCGTGCTTACTGCTGACCTGCTCCTCAACCCACTGGGGACCTCAGGTCTGCCAGAACACTACAAGCTGGACTTTGTCCAGACTCTCCTAGTGCACGGCAGTCAAGCGCATACACAGCGGTGATCTCCTCACGGGCAAGAAACCCCATTTCTCTAACCACCAAGAATGAAAGGGCTCAGGTCAGTTAAGCAAAAATAACCGAGGTGACACCGACCCAAGCAATGCCTTCACAGGGACCAAGGGTTACGGGCCAAGCACGTCACAGCTTGCCACTGCAACTCCACGGCAAAAAGGTTTCAGGATTTTACAAACCACCCCAGCGCAGGATTTGATGGGAGGAGCACGCAGGGGTCAAAACGTGCTCCAAGGGTCAGAGAGTTCCAGTGCTTGCAGCAGCCTGGCAAAAGGGTTCTCAAGCACAGGAAGAGCAAAGCCCTCATCTTGTTCTAAGGAGGATAAACACAGTTCTGATGAAAATGCCAGAAACCCTCACTTCAGCCTGATGGGGGCTGTTTTGGAGGGGCTTTTTTACAGGGAAACATTTTTCTCCCTGTGCCTTCCGCTCACAGGAGCCACCGCACTTGGCATTGCCACCAGCACCAGCAGCAAAGCCCTCGCTGAAGGTTTCGCTGTGGCCAAACCCACTGAAAGCCAACAATAAACAGAATTGATGTGCGAAGGGACATCTGGCTCCGGCGGCTGAGGACAGAAGGACGATTCAGCACAGGAGGAGAGAAGTACCCCACAGCTGCCCAGGCAAGGTGGGAGCGCTCGTCTTCTTCTCCCCAGACCCAGCTTGACAGCCCATCCTGAACCGCAGCCCGGTCAAAGGATCACCCACGCTCTCACGTGAGCAGAAATTCTCTGCAATATTTTAAAACACAGCACTGCCTGCCTGAGAGTGACAAGATGGATCCGTAAGATAACTCTCCCCCGCTTTCCATATGCTACTGATCCGAGGTGCCAAGTTATCCCGATCTTGCCTTTAGAACAAAAGACGACTGTTCTCCGCACAGGCTAACGCAACTGTTGACTGCACTGGATCCAAGCTCCACAGCCTGAGCCCTGAAGAATCAGTCTGTAAGGAATACAGTTCCTCATCCCAAGTCTCACGACTCCTTGCAGCCCAAAGCTCAACGGCCAGCACTGAATGAACACCCTGCCCCACGTAAACAAGGGATGCTCAACACAATGAGCTGTGTAACAAGAGCACGCACAGCTTTCGGGCACGGCATTCAGCTACAAGCTGCCCAACACATCTACACAGCTGAAATCCTGCAGAAGAGCAGAGTATCTACCAACGACAAAACAAAGAGAAGACCTGGCTGTTGCAGAAACCCTAAGTTCAACTCTACACGTCTGGTTTGTTTGAAAACTAAGTGCTCCCAGCTATCACTCCTCGCTCTGCAGCTACTCAGTGCACACACCAGGTTTTGCCAACAAGTCAAGGATGGAGTAACACAGTCATCATGCAGCCAAGGCAAGTGGAAATACATTACCAGCCCAAGAGATGTTACAGCGCTGGCTGACAGGTAAAGACACCTGAGGGAACATTTGAGGGAGGCTTTCAAAGGAAATATTTTTGCTTAAAATAGGCCTGAAGCTGGATTTGACATGTCTTCTCGTTTCCAAAAAGCTACTGCCTTCCTTTAGAGGTGGCAAAATGCTTGCAGAGGTGGCTGGGTATCCCTCACACAAACTCATCACCACTGCTGTCCAGTGAAACTGCACATCACAGGAAGCCAGGACAAATCTGCACCAGGACACACACAAAGCCTAAGCTGAAGGGCTGACTACAAATAAGATTGGGACTCCAATTCTTGAAGGATTTCAAACCTGAACATCTGAAACAGTCTCCAGCATCAAAGAGAAGGCCACTGCATCACACATGCACCATTAGCTTTCCGGGCTGGAGTACCCTGAGGTGTTTATCACCAGGTTTTAACAGCACCTTCTAAGCCTGAGCCATTCCNTAGCTTTCCGGGCTGGAGTACCCTAAGGTGTTTATCACCTTCTAAGCCTGAGCCATTCATCCTCTTCCTTTGGGTTTAAGTCCACTGTGTATAGGTTGGAGAAATCAGCCAAGCCAAAACTCTAGCAAAACAGGGGCCAAATGTTTCTTCTCTAAGCTGTTGTCCTCGCCTGAATTCAACACCTGCAAAGCAGATCTTCATTTGGTGTTTAAGCAAATCGATTCCTACTTACTGTGCCATGGTAGTTCCTGTACAGGGGCATTTTAAGGATCTTTGTCAAGTAGTCCTCCAGTTGTTTCTACGATTAAAACAACAAAACATCAGATAAGATGCAGACACATGCAAGAAAAACCTCTTCCACGATCACTGTCTGGCATCAGGAAGCGACTGAGAAACCAGATACAGTGCCCAGCTCAAATGGATAGAGAAATTCATTGTGTGCTCGCAGAGGATGACGGCTCAGCAGCACAAGCAGTTCCATCACAGGTTGTTTACTGTTCACAGACCCGTGTTTGCACTTCCATCACCAGAGCTGGTCCTTGGCACCGTTACCTTAGAGGTCAACCCTCTTGACTGAGCCCAAGTCTCAGGACAGTTTTAAACACAAAAGCAGTCCCCGCCGTTTCTGACCCACGCTAATTAGCTCTGTCAGAAAACACAAGCTCAGACGTGACCACGACAGCCTGTTTTAACAGAACACCAGTTTCCCTGGGTGAGGAGCATGGCAACCATGGTACCCTGTCCCGAATTCATGCAGAGGGCAGTGGCTGGGTCACCATTCGCTGGAGAACCTGTCCTCCCCAGCCACAGGGGAAGAAAACTGGGCAAGGAAAAGATTAAGCTGTCTGGGCATGGGGAAGCTGGGCAGAGTCCTACAGGACACAGACAGACTGAAAAGCAGACACCTTTGGGAAATTCACCCTTCTCCATGTCCACACTGAAGCACTGGGCTACCCAACAGGGACACACAAGAAGGATACTCCTGTGAGGAGCACTGTGATGTCCCAGAACGGAACCACGGGGAAGGAAATGAAAAGAAAGAAGGGATCTAGAAAATCATTTTCTTCCATGTTCTAACCAGTATCTCTGTCCTAAAACTCCCCTTGCAGCAGCAAAGCTGACCACACCAGGGAGGGTTATCTGCCCAGGATGAGGAACAACCTTTTGGACCTTGAGGCTTCAGCAGCAGAGAGCCCAGGCAAAGAGAAACAGCAGAAATGATAAGCACAGGGGGAACGAGCATGGGTTGTACTGCTTGTTTTTCCTTTTTCCAAACAACACCACTGCAACGAAGAGGTAGGAAGACACCCACCCTCTTTCTAGAGGGGCCCATCTGTTAACATCCGATGAAGTTACCCGGAACACGTGTGTGTTGGTTAAAATTACCCAGCGCAGCATCAACTGCCTGGCTGTCATCTCCTCTTTCAGAGAGCGACAGGACTGAAATCTCTCAGATTTTGATGGCCATGGGATTGTCTCCCTCACACAACTTGACCCTGAACTGCTTCTTCCATCTTTAAGATGGAGCAGGAGAGGGGAACCACCACTCTTGGCACGATGTTTTTCCTCAAGTGCAGAGGAAAATCTTGCCTATATGAACCAATATAGAAGCAGCCTCCTCTCTGTATGGTGGAGAATTGGATGTTTAAGATGGATTTGAGAAAGGCAGAGTTTGTCAAGGCAGAGACTTTAATGTGAATAAAATCATAGAAGCACAGGATGGTATGGGTTGGAAGGGACCTTAAAGATCATTCAGTTCCAACTCCCCTGTCACATTGAAGGGAGGTAACAAGGGCTTTGATAGTGTGTGGCTTTGCAAGCAACCTGCCTGACACCTCCGCACTTCAGAAGCTCCCCCAGAGCACCCCTCAGCCCCTCGCTTACCCTCCTGCTGGAGAAGTGCTCCTCCCGCACAGTGCTCTCAGCCGTGTGAGGCAGGCTCGGCATCTGCCTTGGTTCTCCTCTTTTGATGGATTGTCTTCTCACCGTGTGACTGGAAGCAAAAAACAAACCCTGATGTGACGTCAAAGTGCAGTGAGGGTGCCTCAATACACAACCCTGCTGCAGGACTTTCACTTTTCCTATCCCAGCTCTTCAAGTCTGGCACAGGATAGGCAGAAAAGCCAGAGAAAAAGCAAGTGTAGATTCATTTAAGAAATCAGAGTGGTCCAACTGGGTCACAAACGATGCAACACAGACATATGAGACTGGTTGTGAGGGTCCCTGTTAATGAAAGTAAACCTAAAGATCATTTTTAGGATGTTGTTTCCCCACATTTCTCCACATCAGGGTTCCTGCTGCTCTACACCACTTCTCCTCCCATTCCTCTTCTCTTTCCCCTTACTTAGGGCTTCCAGCCACACCAAGCACTGAGGCCAACATGGGCAAGTCTGACCACCCAACCCATGCCAGGGACATGTTTCTATCGATTTCCATCAGCATCAACGTGACCCTTCCCCAAACTCAACGCAAATTCAGCTCAAAAGGTGATGTTCTGGGACCCAACACGTTCCATGCCTCAGCAGAGAGGCTCCTGCATCACTTTGATTACAATTACTAAATAAAAAGAGATCTAAATATTTCATTATAGCTGCTGAACATTTGTAGAGTCGAAATTCTTCTACCCTTTCATTCTCTCAGGAAAGCAGGTGGGATCACCAAAAGCAAACCAAAATGCTATTAGAAGAGAAAAGGTGGTCTCATCTTCCCAAAGCCCACCGCATCTGCCGGCTGCACACTTACCTCCTGGTAGGGATTGGGATGCGGACGAAGGCTTTGTACCTCAGCAGCTCCCTGTGGAACTCCTGGAAGTGCTTGAACTTCCTTTTCACCTGCCAGGTGAATTCTCCATGGGTCAGCTCAATGGTGTAAACATTGGGGCTTGGTACCTGCAGAGGAGAGTATCACCACAAGAGAGGCCGCTTGGAAACAGACCGTGTAGCTGCAGCCTTACAGAGCAGAATCACAGAACGCTAGGGGTTGGAAGGCACCTCAAAAGGCCATCTAGTCCAACCCCCCTGCCAGAGCAGGGCCACCTAGGGCAGGTCACACAGGACTGCATCCAGATGGGTTTTGAAAGTCTCCAGAGAAGACTCCACAGCCTCTCTGCGCAGCCCACTCCAGTGCTCCATCACCCTCACAGTAACAAAGTCTGTCCTTATGTTTAAGGAAACTGGGAGCCCTTGGCTTCATTTTACTGTCTTGTAATTCCTTGTTCTGCTTTATTAGGTTTTATAAAGACAAGTAATCTTCTCTCTTAAGCATTTTCCAAGACACAGACATTCCTGCTTCCTCAGCCCTGAGCTACCACACACAAATTCAACTCCCAAACATAACTTGAATACAGTTCTACAGAAATTGAATGAAATTTCTGGAAGCTCTGACCTTCTTCGTGGAAGTAAAGCGTTCAACTTCCAACACACGCACTCGAATGGGACATCCCGCGAGGTATGTCTGCGTGCCTGGCTCCTTGAACCCATGGGTGTGATAGATAGAGGAGAAGGGAATGCATGCTGGAAGGAAGGACCACAGACTCCATTAGTTCAACAGCCTTGTGCTGGTCAACAAGAGCAAATAGCTGCAACACTTCAACATGGGAGCATTCACCCAGCATTCATCCCAGTAAGATACACAGGATTGTACGTAAGAGACTTCAAAGACAAGCTTTCACAGAAGGGATGTGACTCAAGAGCTCAAGTAATGCGTCCTGCTCCTAAAACAGCATCAGTGGCTGGGCTTGGTAGAACCACTGCGGTCGCACCTTATCTCTCAACAGATTGTTGGTTATTCAATCCAGGCTGGGCACGGGGTGAAAACGTCCACACATCAACTCACCGGCACCTTTCGGGTCATTTAGCACCTCTGAGTCCACCTCCTCCCCATCAAAATGGAGCTCCCTGGTGTCTAGGCTCTCGATGATGTTGCTCATGTCTGCAGCAATCCTCTTCAGCGTCGATGCAGCTGCATGACTTTCAGCTCTCAGTGACATCTCAGGGGACTGCATACCAGAGCCACAGGGCCCTGGGGAGAGGAAGGAGCAGAGCTGTCATCACCTCCTCAGCACACCTCTAGCACAGCAGGGCTGAGGGAAACTCCTGGCAGCATGTGGCCCTGGGCTTTCTCGAGCCCCTTACCCACATTCATCCCCACCCTACACACCTGATGTAAAATGCCCAGCTCTGCAGCTACAGGAAACCAATGCTGGGAGCAGTGAAAAGGCACAGGTAGCTGCAGGCTACCAGAGATGATTTCCCCTGACACCAGCGACTGCAGGATTCAAACTCTAGTTGTATTTTAAAATGGCAAATACAAACTATTTCACTTTCCAGCTAGAGAAAACCCATGGGGGTTTATAGCACCTTCACACATTGACCTCAAAGGGAAGGCAAGGAAGCTCCTGCATCACCTCTCCTGATCATGTCAGCTAGCTCTGTGAGAATGACGATGCACCAGCAAAAACAGAAACCATCTTCAGCCTGGCTGGACCGGACTTAATTCCTGCGATGCTGCAATTCCCAAGGCAGGCTGCATGCAGGAAAAGCTCGCTCCAAAAACCAGGGGGTGTTTTTGTGAGGTGTTCTTCCCTTGATTGAACTAGTGACCTAAACTTCTGGAATTAGTCAGGCTTCCTCCATTTCTGTGCACCTGAAACAACTGCCTGTGGCATCTGCGCATCACTCGCATCCACGAGCGCATCTGTCCAGGGAGCAGAGCTGGAGCAGGGAGGCCCCGATGCCCACCGAAGACCTGACAGCAACAGCAGTGGATGGTGCAGCTCAAGCCTGTGCTCACCACTCCAACAGCCCCCCCTAAAAGGGACCTTATCCACCTGATACAGCCCAGGGGACCAGCCCACTAGCCTTTCATGATGGGGACATCAGGCAGTGGGCAAGATATTGCCTCCTCAGGGCAGCTGGGCAGTTGCACCTGGAGCCTTTTGGCTCTTTCCATCTTTATCCCCAGGAGACTTTTGGCTCTTTCCACCTTTATCCCCACTCATCCATGCCAGGAACCTTAGTCAGGACCAAAAATGAGGAAGAAGGGGGGAAAAAAGGGAGAAAAAACCCCCTCAAAACTGCGATGCAAGCACAAGCTTGTGAGCATTTAAAAACCTGTTTCTTCCTCCTCCTTCCTCTGTGATAAAAAAAATCCCTTCATCCTCTGCTCTGCACTAAGCATCACAGCTTGGCAGCCTCGCTGAAATAAATACAGACACAAACAGGCAACATTCTAGAGAAGCCAACACAGGATGCCCATTTAGACCCAGGGAAGGTTTTATGTCACGTGAAAGAATTATTTAAAGGAGAAAAAAAAAAGAACAAGGCAGAAGTGTGACATTTCTGATGTGAAATCCTGCAAGGAACACTGTGCAATTATTCTGGAGTGAGCGCCACAGAAAGAGCTGGATATGCTCTAACTTGGAAATAATCTCGTGTTTTAATAATTCATGTGTTTTAGCTGCCCTGGAAAGAACATTCTTTGTTATGGTTTCCTCTGGAAACAAGTACATTGTTTTATTCCTATGTAAGGCTGATACCATGCAAGCCCCAAAACATGTTCCAATCAGCTGCCTTCAGAGAAACACAAATCCATTTGCATGCGGGCTCAAATCAGGAAAAACGGGGTCAATCTCTGCTCTTACATCAAAGTAAGTGCAAGATCAACACTTTCCTGGATGCCTCTGGGGGTCTGGATGGCTCTGCTACTTTCTGCTGGTGACCAAGAAGACCCCCACAGCACAGAAGGCTTCAGGACCGGACTGGGAGCTCACTGGACCAGCACACCACTTCAAGAGATCCACCTGCGTAATTACAACATAACCCCCCCACATGTTGAACTCCTGGGTACACCATCCCCCTTCTGTCCAGCGAGGGCCAGAAAGGAACTGCCATTAATCCTCACAGATGGAGACACACTGCTACGGGACACCAAGTCACTGGTGTTACGTGCTGCTCTACCCCATCTGCCCAGCCTCCCCACAGTGGGAGCCGAGTATTAGCCCTGCACACTGCTTTAATGTAAAGGCAGCAGCTCTACCTTCAGCTACTGCTGACAGTTTGCTGCAGGGAACGTTGATTATGTGGACAGCATAAGGGACACTTCTAAATTCTAGCAGTGAAGTCATTCCACCAGGTATAGCCGGGCTCTGGATGTTTGCTTTTCTCTCCAGCAAGCAGGCATAAACAACTAGCAGTCCTAGAAAGGATGGTATGCTATCAGGCTTTCCCAAATGACCCCACAGGCGCTAGTGGGGAGACCAAAGCTGCCCCCCACCAGGCAGCAGCACCTCCCCGTGGACACAGACAATGAAACCCTATGTGATTTCCCACTTGGTGTTCTACACTGAGAACCTTTCTGCCACCTCTAACTGGGAATGAAGCAGCATCTTGCTCTGTACTGGCACTCAGAAACAAAACGCAGGCTTTTCATTTTTCTTCTAGTCTGCAGAAATGCTGCTGCTTCGTGGGAACTTCATGCACTCCCTGAAAGAAGAGGTTTGCGCAGCTGAAGGGAACACAAGCATTTGTGCCAGCAATCCCACTTGAAGGGAACCAGCAGACAAATTCCACATCAGCAGGGCTAAGGGAAGAACCCATGGACAGGAGCCAACACAGAGGATGTGCATTCCAGAGTCATTGGACAGTTGAGGTCAGATGGGACCTTCTTCCTCCTCCTCCTGCCGTCCCTGCTGTACCAGGTACAGCCAGGCTTCTCTCGACTGATTAATTGAGGCAGTTGGTTAATGGATAAACAATTAACCAGTGTGCGCGACTGTGGTCCTTAGCAAGTAACAGCAGGGCTGTGGGACTCAGGATTTTCTTTTTTTTAAAGGCTAAAGCTGTTTTCACAGCTGGCACAGACTGGGAAAAAGCAGAGTCCAAGCTCAGTTGGACCTGAGTCAGAACCAATCCCATCAGCAAGACTCCCCCAGCATCGCTCTGACCGCATCTGCAAGTGGCTTTATGCAGCTCTGCTGGGTGAGTGCTGTTTAGCCTCCTGGCCAGAGGTTCCAGGCAGATACTGTCAGCATTCCCACAGGCCAGTGTGGAACGCACCCGTGTTATCTGCAACAGGCAGAGTGCAAACATGTGCTGAGCGTGGTTATCTGAGACCGGGCTGCAAAGCACAAGGGCTGCACCAAAAAGGGCCTCTCTGCCTCTCCAGTGCTGCTCTGCTTGTGTTAGTGGTGGAACTGGAGAACAAGCTTATGAAACTGGCTGACACGTTCAGCTCTGGAGGCTGCAATTAATGACACGAAGGGCAGAGAGAACTCAAAAGATACTGGTGAATTGCAGGAGGCTGGAAATGATGTAGTGGTGCTACATGCCAGTGCTCAGCCGTTGCCACCCAGGACGGAAAAGAAGCCATTCTTTAAAAAAGAACAATAATGTAAGAAAACCTCTCCAAACAAGTGCAAAGCAGGGATTTCCGTGGGTTAAGAAGCAGTAACCTGAACAAAGGCAAAACCAGCGCCAAGAGGCACAAACAGAGCTGCTGCCTGTGAGCCAAAAGGAAGAAAGAGGGCTGGAGACAGAACAGTCCTATCAAAGCACTTGACCCAGGAGGACACAGTGTCAGGGCTGAGAAGGAAGGGACTTGGCAAGAACATGACTGCAGCCTGTAGCAGGAAGAATGCTGTGAACAGGACGGAGCAGAGGAACGGCTGTGAAGGGCAGGTTTAGGACAGATCAGGAAGAAAAACCCCATCAGATGGTGAAGACATGGATTGTCCAAGGCAGAAGCCCCAGAGCTGGAGGTCTGTGAGGGCAGATTGCACTCAGTGACCCTACTGGGGCAGGGGTGTGACAATCACCTCAGCTTCCTCCAGAGACCCCCAGCACTCAGATACCTAGACCTGGCAGAGGAGCTGGGATGGTGACCCGCGTGTTGACAGTAAAAGTGCTCCTCCAGCTTTATTTGGCTCAAAGCCCATCTGGGCAAGAGCAGCAAGGAGCAAAAACCAACAAAAAAGTCAGCAGTAAAGGAAAGAACACACAAAGGAGAAAAAAGGGATGTGGTAAACACTGAAAGAGGAGAAAAACAATACTAAAAAGCTGCTGACACCAGGTCCAGCGCAGTTTGTAGAGTATTTGCTCTTCCAAGCACACTCATAGAATCATTCAGGCTGGGAAAGACATTCAAGATCATCAAGTCCAACCAAGATCCCTACTCTACTAAGTTCACCACCAGTCCATACCTTTAAGCACCACATCTAAACAACCTTTAAACACAACAAGGGACGGGCACCAAGCCTCTTGACCTAGGAACACACACACACATTGGAAGTGGCGACTGCATGGAGAATCAAGCTTTCAACTACAGGAGAAACGATGATAAAAACCCAAATTAACTACAGGAGCCCCTGAGCCCTTGTGATTGCACTGCAAATCCCCAGCTCAATCCCGCAGTGCTGCGAGCCCCACGTTTATTTTTGTCACTTGGGTTATGCTTTAACCCCCAGTTATTACTTAGGAGATCGGACAACACCATCAGCCTTGGCTAACGAAGTGGCATGTGTCCTGCTTGTTGCATAGGACAACAAAAGCAGAGCTTCAAGGGCACAGAGGCTGGAAGGCAGAAAAATGCCTGCTTTAGTGAAGATGCATGAACAATCCTGTGTCCTGAAGACATTCAAGGCCTGATGTGAAAACCTACGCGACTGGTACTAGCACAGACTGCCTAAGCTTTGGTGGGCACAAGTTTACAGTGGCAGAGCTGCAGCAAGCTCGGATAATCGCTGCTCCCTAACGAGGTTTCGTGCTGACAGGCAGCACATGGAGCAACGAAACAGAGAAAGCTTTCATTTGGGAAAGAGGGGAGGAAAGCAGAGAAAACACATCCAGTACAAACAGGCATTTCCGACTAATGCCTCCCAAGCCTCAGTGCTCCACATCAACTCCCATCCCTGCGGTGGGAAACACTGTGATCCCTGAAAATTACCCTCATTCCAGTTCTCATGACATCGCTCTCACAGTTCAGTAACCTTTTGGCCACAGCTGTGGTAAGCAACCTTCGCTCCCACCCCTGGTTTGTCCTGCAGGCAGTGCTGGTGCTGGGACCCATGCAAGGTTCCCGGTTGTATAGAGCACAGCAGACAGGCTTGGGCTCAGTAGGGTGATGAGAGGGTGTTATTCAACAGGAAACTAAACAAATCCCAAATGCCTTCAGCCATGGATTTCATCTCTCCTCTTGCTGCTGCCAGGTAGGTTCCTGCCATAAGGCACTGAAAGCCCAGACAAGGAAATCCTGCACACCACATTCTCAACAGCTGTCTGCCCTGCCTGGCAGTGATGAAGTTTTTCCACGTAAGTATTTCCTAACTGATCACAAATTAAACCTAAAATTAACTTTGGACTACTCTGCCATGGAGAAATAACCTCAGGTGACAAAGGGCTTTTTGAGAAGTTATTTGCATCCCCCAGGAGAATCATCAAGGCTGGAAAAGACCTCCAAGACCATCAAATCCAACCACCTACCCTACAACCCCTAAGAACTACAGAAGCCAAGCTTGTCTCCACCCCCACTTTCCTTCTGTGGTCCCTGGCAGATGCCAGACCTCCACTGAGCAGCAGGGAAGCATCCTCCAGGCTCAGGGTCTCTATCAGCACCTGCAAAGAGGGTCCGGCTTTTCCAGCCCAGAAGGACCCCATGCCCACACACAGCCAAAGTGACACACACAATCCACATTTCTCAGTACTACCTCCCCCACTACTTCATCAAAACCCACGGGCTCCTGTAGGCAGCATGTTACACTCCCCAGGCATGAACTTACAGGACAGGAGGTTCAGAAGTGCTCAGCAATGACTTAACCCTGCTCTTAAGTTCATTTACAGAATCACTGAATTGTCAGAATTGGAGGGGACCTCAAGAGATCCAGTCCAACCCCCCCAGATCATGGAAGCCTTTTAGCCAGATGAGCAACTGGCCAGCAGGACACATGGAGGTGCCTCCTAAACATCTGCCCTCCTGGATGCTCATTCTGCAGAGGCAGCTCAACAGGACTGAGGTTTATTTTTCAAAAGCCACACAAAACAATCCTTGAACAAGAACTGAAGCATTTTCAAGGTTACTTCCAACTTCTAATCTGGGCAAGATGCAGAGCTGGGTGAGAACTGAAGTATGAACCAAACCCAACAATAAACAGACGATCACGCATCACCCTGACTTACATTTCTTATCTATACCCAGTCCTGATAAACCCAGGTGTTTTAGCACTGTTCCCAAAACAATTACTCTCACAGAGCTCCTACATTTAACAGCAATACCTCTAAAAGCAGGAGGCAATTAGTGATTCCCACTCTAAAGACTGCAGCAGAGGTCTCTGGGGCCGCTGTATTGACTTCCATGATCCTTTCCACGCCAGGCTTTCTGCCAACCCGCCTGTCCGGAGGAAAAGCCAGGTCACAGGAATCCTCCCAGTTTGCCTGCTTCAAGCCTGGGATCGCCTGAAAAGAGTAGGCAAATCTACAGAAGTCCCTCCTGCCGTAGGTCAGAGCCTCTCCAGCCCATGAACCAGAACCTGGAGCAACCGTCCCAGAGTGTCTGAGCTAGAGAAGAGGCAGCGGAACACACGGGCGGGTCAAGGGAAGCTATGAGGTAGATGCTGGTCATGCTGGTGGCAGCATTGTCATTAGGCGGTGACTAACACCCTGCTGCAATCACAACCCTTCCTGAGCTGTGTTTGTCCCCACACCCAGGACCAGTCTCAGCATCAGGCGCTTCCCAAGGACTCGGTTCTAGCTGCTTTGGAGAACAACAAAAGGAAAACAAAAACACCCCCCAGATGAGCAGCGGCCGCTGATCTCACACTGACGTGCTGGTTGCTCTGGCTCCTGTTCCCCCCCAGCACAGGACTCTCACTCCCCCTGCCCTTGCTGCTCAGACTGCCAGGGGAAGCCATGAGGAATCTCGCAGTGATTAATGCCAACCCTTCCAGACTTTTTCATCACGTGCTGGCACAGGTGATGTGTTTAAGCACAGTGCTTGCCTCTTGTGTCACACATCCTCTGTGGAGCTGGGCTCAACCCCTGGTACCCGACCCACCTCTCTTTTTAGTAGGGCCTGTTGCAACAGGATGCAGGGTGATGATTTGACACCAAAAGGAAGAATCAGCCTACATTTCTCTTTTTTTACACTGAGAGCAATGAGACACTGGCCCAAGTTGCCCAGGGTGGTGGTAGGAGCCCCTTCTCTGGAAACACTGCAGGTTGGATTGGATAGGGCTTTGAGCAACCTGCTGTAGTAGAAGATTCCCTGCTCACTGTAGAGGAGTTGGACTAGATGAGCTCTGAAGGTTCCTTCCAACCCAAACCATTCAAGGTTCTAGGACTCTCTGATGTGGTCACAGCACGCTCTACAACCCTAAACCCAGAAGCACTGCACTTAACACCTTTGAAAGCCAGGACAGGGGATGCCTGGAGCCTCCAGCACCCCAATATCTACTCCTAGAGACACCAGCACCATAGCTTGCAAAGGAAACTTGGTGGCAAGACCCTGGATACCAGCACCACCTCAGAATCCCAAATCACACAAGAGAGATGCAACCGGGAATGGCCAAGGGAGTCCTGGGCTGAGGAAAAAGAAGGGCTGGAAAAACTAGCTGCTTCAAAGAGCAGAGTTAGTAGGAAAGTAAAAGGATACAGCACTGTGAATGTTGACAAACACAGGGCCTGGAGGGTCCCTGCATAAACCTCCCAACCCTTGAAACAGAACTATCAGAAGGCTGGGGAAGAACTGTTCACAAGAGCAAGGACTGACAGAACAAGGGCTCATGGTTTTAATATGGAAACAGGTAGATTTAAGTTAGACATCAGGAAAAGTTCTTCAAGCTGAGGGTGGTGGACCACAGAAGAGCTGGCCTAGGGAGGGGATGGAGACCCCATCCCTGGAGACATTCAAGGTCGGGCTTGATGGGGCTCCGGGCAATTTGTTCTAGTGAGTGATGTCCTTTCTTGTTGTAGGGAGATTGGGCTAGATGACCTTTGAGGGTCCCTTCCAACCCTATGATTCTATGATCTCTCTGCTGTGATTGCACTGGCTGCTCAGTCCCACCTTCAAATACCACCACAGGGCTCACAGGATGGTCAGTACTGCTGCTGCTTTATATATAGTCCAACACATATCAATCCAGGACATTTTTTATGACCTGAACATATAGATATCTGCATGCCGATGTCCCATACATCACTCAAAGCTATTCTGGTATCTCCCAGTGCCTCATCTGCTCCAGTGATCACCACCTGCCAAGCCACAGTTCCGCAGGGAATTCCAAAGTGGAGACACACTGGAAGGCAGGGGAAGGTGGCAGCTGATAAATGCAAACACAAATCTCCTCACATCTTCCCAGACAAGCTAAGCCTGAGGAAAACACCACAGCCTGTGCTCAGGGCAGGATCTGGGTGCCTGCAACAAGACCCCTTGCCCTCTGCTCCCCATTCAGGCAGTGATGCTCTACAGAGTGCCTGCCTGGATATACAGAGGCTCTGTATCACACAGAGTGCACAGGTACATGTCAGGAGGTCACCATCCCTGCTGCCTATTGCCAGATCTCCATCAAGTGGGAACAGGATTTTTCTTTTCTCCTGTTTCTCTTTTCTCACTGTTAAAACAGTGGGAAGGATAAGGTGCTAACTTTTCACTGACCTTTTATGTGAGCTGCTCAAAGAAACGAAGCATTTCTATGGGTATCACAGCAACAAGGAATAGCAGATTGAGACCACGTTTTTTACTCATAGGTCATTGCTTTATTAAAATGCCAATTCTGGTGATTTTGGGGGGGTTGGTTGGTTGTTTTAATGAAACTCCTTAAGTCATTTTCATTGGAAAAAAAAAACACAAGGCCATGATGGAGCAGAAAGGCAGCAGCACTGTGCAGGGCTCTGAGCACTCGCCAATTCCATCTCCCTTCTCTGCCCGGAGGGGTTCAAGTCACAGGCTCATTTAGGGCACCAGCAGCTTCAAAAACAACCACTGCAAGAGGACCTTCAACTAGGTTTTGTTGCCCCAGTGTCTACATAGCTGCTTGCAAGGTGCTGTCCTATGCTAATGCTTCCTGGTAACCTAAGTCAACTCTGCCACCATGCAGGCTGAACGTTAACCTCTGCCAACTGACTGCCCACTGCGCATGCAGAGTGACAGGGAGGTACTTTGGTAAATCCAGAGCATGTATGAACACCAGGTTTGTGGAAGTAGGAGGAGCTGCATCACCTTAGCGACACCACACCCCTCCAGTTGGTTCAAGCATGAGGTCCCAGTATGTCACAACTCCTCAGGCAGGATCCTGCTGCTTTCCCATCCCACATGGGACCTGGCACCACCTCAGGAGCGCTGTCTCCCACGGTCCCTGCCAGGGCAGGAATAGCCTGAAGCCACCTTTACAAGGACCCACAACACTCACATCACCCCAAAAGAGTCCCATACTCTTGGCCATGAAGGTGGCTCTAGCACCTTTCCAACCTGAAGTTTCCTAATGACAACAGTTCCATTTTATTTTTAAGCAGTGCTGTGAAAGACATTTCAAACATTCTGGCTGAACAACTCCACAAGCATTTGATTTCTCCATCCTTCCACTCTTTATTCTACCCCTACAGCTACAGCACTCAATGGCCTCAGCTCCTTCCATCCAGCCAGGACACCCAACACCACATGCTCATCATACAATGGAGCATCATCCCTCAAGGGCCAGCAGCAACATGGGCCAGAGACGACAACAGGCAGGCACATCTGCTCCTGTTCTGCATCTCCAGAAGCAGCAGCTTGTCCTCAGCCACAGCCAATAGATGCACCAACACGGGCAAACACCACCCTTTGACTTCCCTTTCACACCTAGAGATCTCCTACTGGTTCAAAAATAGCTTCATCCCTGGGTCTAGGATAACATTAAGGCCTCCCAAGAACGGCAATTTCCTTCCTCCCGACCAGCTAAACCAAACATTTAAGAAGCTGTAGTTTACATGAAGAGAACAGTTGGTTTGGGGAAGTCCCAGAGGTCTGTGAGAGAAGCTGTGAGCTGAGCTCAGAAGGCAGAGGTGACACCCCTAAGACTTTACCGAGGGCTTCAGGTGGCTTTGCAGGTCAGCCTCCCCCAAGGAGACCATCGGTGGGGTCTCCACACAGCCCTCCGTAGGATCACAACACTCTAGTTATTTTTTCTGTGCCCTGAAGCATTTCACTAGTTATCAATGATGGCCAAATAGTTCCAGAAGCCCAGGTCTGATTTGACAAACACCTCTGGAAGGAGGTTCCAGATGTGTTAGCTGTGCCCAGGCACACTCCTTTGAAAACTGTTCACTGCAGAGGAGCTGCTTGCAGAAGCAGAAAGCTCCTCCATGCTTCTTGCTTCGATACAACCGAACACCTGCACACTCATGTAAAGCAGCTCATCTCCACGCACTGACAGCTTCCCTAGAACTCCATGCCTCAGATTTATTTACTGTTTCCCTTCTTGCCCAGGAGGAGGAAAAATGCCTCCACGAAGCAGGCACAGAAGCCCTCCGATTGCAGAGAACGATGGGGCTCGTGTCTGCGCTCGCACCAAGCTCAGCTGCCTCCTCATCCCTCTCCCTCACCTACATACCAGACCTCCAGCCCTTCCCAAGCCAGACACACTGCACATCTCTCCCTATTCGTGAAAACTCCTGTACAATGTTTTTCCCCACGTTCCTGGAGGAAATCAGAGCAGTAAGGTTACGACCCACAGGCTTAACCCTGCAGCCGTCGGCGCAAGACAGGCAGCTGCGCACGCTAAGCCGTGAGTTAAATATTATTAACTACTGCCATGACTTTGTGGAGCAGCAGACAGTTTTCTGTGCCTACAAAAAGAGCTGCTCGGCAGAAAGAAAAGCAAACCAGCAAAAAAAACCCCCTAAAAACAGAACCGGAAAGGGCTCAGGCAGCAGCTCCCATCTTGCCAGTTCAGTTTTCCAGTGAACAAAATGGTTCATTTGCTGGAGCTGCTGCCAAAACTCAGCAGGATCGGGTCTAACCAGACATTTCAAAGCCACCGTGAGTCATGCAGTGCTGTTCCTTGGGAAGCCTAGTGCTGGGTGGGACGCTCACACTGAAAAAAAATCAATGCTCAGGAACCCTCTGTCATGGAAAAAATGCACTCCAGAACGTCTCGTGGGACCTGGGCAGACAGAAAAAGCAACGAGACACCAAAGTGCTTATTTTCTTAAGGACTGGGTTGCACTGCCTGCTCTCCAGGCTGCTGGAGCAGCCCTTTAGCTGTGACAGGGAGAGAACAGGCGAGCTCCACCAGAGACCTCTGCACCCACAGGTGCTTCTCACCACATCCGAGAGAACACGCCACACAAAGCAGATTCATGCTCCTCATGTGGAAGAGGCTCCTAGACCATGGTGTGGGCACTGCAATACAAGACAGATGTTGAGGCACTGGAGAGGGTGCAGAGATGAGCACTGAAGGTGGGGAAGGGCCTAGACAACAATCTGCCAGCAGTGTCACAGTATCACAGCAATGATGAGGCTGGGAAAGACCTTAAAGATCATCCAGCCCAAGCTACATGAGGGAGCCGGGGCTGTTTAGCCTTATTGCCTTCTACAACCTGAAGGGCCATTGTAGAGAGCTGAGTGCTGGTCTCTCCTCACAGGTAATCATGGACAGAGGAAGCAGAACAGCCTCAAGCTGCACCAGGAGAGGCTCAGGCTGGACATAAGGAAAAGGATTTTCACTGAAAGAATAGACAGAGCCCGGAACAGGGAGAGGGTTGAGTCACCATCCCTGGGTGTGGGAAGATGGTTTAGATGTGGTGCTTAGAGACCTGGTCTAGAGGTGAACTCAGCAGAGCAGCGTTAGCAGCTGGATTTGATAATCTCAAGGGTCTTTTTCCACAGGAATGATTCTATTATTCTATGTTCCCACATCTGGAACAAATTATAAATGTAGGACCATGATATCCCCTCGTTTTACCTTGTATGTCACAGCCAAAGCTTATTGAAAGAGAAAAGGCATTTAAAGAAACCAGAAAAGAGAGGGTGCCTTCAGGTAGCAGGGCACAGCCATGAGATACAGCCACAGCCTCCACACCCCGGGTTGCTGGAAGTGCTGGAAATGTGCAGTTAATTACTCCTGCAGGTTTGTTTTTACCTCAGGGGTCCCAAGAGGCTGCAAAGCAGGAGTCAGTCTGGCTGATGGTGAGAGAAGGCCATGCTGTGAAAGCTCTGCAGGAGCTGTGTGTCATGACAGGGCTTGGCTCTGAGTGGGAGAAATACAGACTGGGTGGGGGATAGATTTCTCATTTTAAAAGTCCTCCTAAAAGTCTGGGATGAGTTTCTGGAAGTGGCTTGGTGATGTGCCAGGGCTGGTGGCACCGAGGAGCTCTAGGGTATGGCATCGATGAGACCCTGATGGGCTAAGAGCTGAGAAGCAAGATCCTGCACAGCAAGACAAGCAGAAACACCAACTGGCTGTGAATCATCCGCTCGGACAGAGCCAGGCAGAGCTGTGCTCTGTGCGACACTGTCTGCCTGAGACCGCCTTTTGTCTGCACCCTGGAACACTTGTCCCGGAGAAGAGCAGCTCCTCTGTGCACAGGCCACCTTCCCCAGCCATAGGGAGGGAGCTGTAAACAGCCCCAGAGCTGAGGAGCAACATCAGGGGATCCCCTCACCCCCACTGCTGGCCCTGGAAAGCAGCAGGCGGGTTCAGTGAACTTGTCTTATGTCACCAGAACGGTCCTGCTGACGGATGCTCACATGAGGGTTCATGGCACTGGCAGAAATTAGAACTCTAGGACAGGAATAAGCTGTCAGCTTTACCTGGAAAACGCAAAGACATTGGAGTTTAACTGGTCTTCCACCAGGAGAGCTGTAAACCAGAACAGTAACTCCCCATGCCATGAACACTCTGAATACTCACTGCTGTCAGCACAATGTAAATAGGACTGTAGAGCATAACCCGGGCTCCACACCCAGCAGAAAGGTGTCTTCTCCAGCCCTCCTCAGCTTTCCATACCCCCACACAGCCTGCCCAGGCTGGGCAGTAGAGGGGTGTGCTTTCCTTTCTGCCAAGCAGCCACTCCATCACCATCCACACAGCATTTTTACTCCATCCTTTCTCCCTAGAGAGTTAATTCCTTTGGGCAGAAAGCCATTTCTTCTCTTATCTATGCCTTCCCTGCCAGAAAAATAGGATTGAAGAGGATGAGACAATGTTATTACACCCAGATAACTCACTCAAACTGGCCACTTTGCTGTCAAATCAATCTAGAGGAAAGGCACAACTGCATTTGATGGAGCTCAGTACGGTCAGCGCTGCATCCCTCTGAGCCCAAAAAGGAGGTTTGATGGGAAAGTGGTTGCAGAAACCTGATCAACCAAAGAGCCCAGAGGTGTGAAGGGTACATGCAGCCACTGCCAGCTCTGCTGCTGACTCAGCACACAGGTGTCGAGGGACACTGCCTGGCTAATTTCCATCCAGCCCCACTTTTGGGCAGCAAAGGGGGTAGAGCAGCCCGACTGCTATCTTGAGGGGATTGCCTCGATGTTAAATTCCTGCATCTCTTTCTGGCAATAAACCACCACTGCATGCTGTGCTGCCACCCATCACACCACACTCGCTGCCCAGGCAGCACCAGCTCCTCATGGTAGTTGCTCCATCCTCCTCCCTGACTCTTTTTTAGCAAGTTTCCCTCACCAGTCTATTTAGTCAGGCAAGCCAGAGCTGGTTTTAAATAACACATTTTTATTCTTGGAGGGAATACTTTCCTCCCTGCTGGGTCCTGTGGCTTCCTCTGCTCCCTGGTGTGTGCAGCCTGGCACCATCCCAGCTCCTTTTGGGGTCCGTGCACTCCAACGTGGGAGCAATAACCACCAGACGGCCTCTCCTTCACTCCCTGCAGCAGCAGATGGGTGCCCGGGGGACGTGGCACCCCAGCGCGGGCGAGCTGTCTGTCAGACACCAACCCCGCTCATGTCTCGTTACATAAAACCCCAGGTTTGGGTGTTTATCTGCTTTAAGGATCTCAAAAACACTAAAACCACCTCGGTGTGTGTGGGAACGAGGAACGAGGGATGAGCAAAGTGCTCAGGGCAGTGGTGATGGTATCCAAGGCCAACCCTGCAATTAGATGCCTCCCACTATTACTGCCTGAAAACAGAGGAAACGGAATCCTGAAGACATAACTGCATGCAAATACACATCAATTAATTAAGTTAAACACCTAAAAATTCGTGTTTCCCTGCTGTTTGCTCCCCATGGGACAGGAGCCGTGGTAAGGGTGTACATGCCCTGCCCCAAGGGCTGTAGCTGCCTCTTGCCACTCTGGACACCCTGTGCCCAGCAGGCTGGGCAGCAGCATGTTTTTTATAATTAAAAGCTGGCAAAAGAGGGCTTTTCCCCTCCAATCCCTCCACCACCCTCCGCTCTACAGCGTGGCTGCACACCCCAAGCTGGTCACCAGTCCATGAGAGTGAGTGGCAGGCAGCACCCAGCTAGATCTCAGTCTACAATCAGGTATATACATGCACAAACAAAATTCATCAAATACAAGTATCTCTGGCCCTCAGCTCAGCAGGGCTGAGGTCTGGCCCCACACAGGCAGCTGCACCTCAGCTGCTCACACATCCCACAACTCAGAAGGCAGAAAAGCCAAGGCAGGCTACACCTGAATAAGAACCAAAACACCTACTTTCCAGACAGAGGAAAACACCAGAGGCTGGTCAGGGCTTCATGAAGGGAAAGAACGAACCCAACCACAAGTTCCACCAGACTCACGGCTATGAGCACATTTCTCCCAGTTCCTGCAGGAGCATTTCCAGGGTACAGGGCATGTGAGAGCAAGTTAAAAACACCACCATCAATTGTGAGCCAGACAATAGGAGGAAAAGGCACCAGAGGGTTTGTTCTCACCCTCCGCAGCCTTTGCTAAGGCCAGGTGACTGACATTAGACACTGCAGCAACTCAGTACCCAGGAGGAAATCAAATTGCTTCCTCTGCTCCATCAGACACAGATTTAGGGCCACTGTTCACTGATCACTCCTACTTCAACTTTTAAGTATTCCTTTTTAAATGACTAGCTAAAAAATAGCTGTCTCGATGTGAAATTAATGAACCACCTGCTTGCACCGAAGGCAAGAGAAGGGAATGTCTCCTAGCAGTGTGATGGCTCGCTGCAGCACTCCAGGGCTTCAGTTAGCACAGAGACTGGATGTCTCCTTTGGTGTATTTAGCAGGTAGAGACAGAGAAGATAAATCTAGAAGCCAACACGAACGTTAATAACTTCTATCTTCTTTACGATTTCATTTCATGGGAATAAAAACAGTGGCAACACCGCCAGTTAAGTGCATCCCTCGCCACTTCTTCCTATGAAGAGTTACTAACTTGCTCTAAATCAATTCCCAGCGAAGGAACAACTGTAAAAATCCAAGTCCAGCTCATAACGATCCGATAGAGGAGCCACAACTGCACCTCTCAGAGGCTCACCACAGATCTCTCAATTTGCTGCTGTAAAACATGGGCTCTTTACTGCAGACACGCCTGCAGTCTAAAGAGCACTGTATAAACTACAGGGGATAACGATATCAAGTTGACACAAGCCCTTACACTTTGCTTCTATTAGGAGCAGCAGTAAAAACGTGTAGGGTGAGGCACAGCCTTACAACCCACTTGGTGAAAGGGGGATTTCACAACCACAGGTTACCTAACTAGAACTTATAGTTTTATTAACTTGTATGTAAAAGAGTTTCCTCAGCATTTAAAGCCTCAGTCCTCATTCCAGGAAGCTCCTCTTCAGCTGCAAGAGCTCACTCAGGAGACACCTGCCAGTAACTGGATTATTTGTGGCAGGAGTTGAAGCCTCTCAAAGCAAAAAAGAGCATGGCAGCTCCTAGAAGTCATCACTTCGTTAGGTCTTTTCCAGTAAGTCCAGATCCTCCACAACTGGCGGTGTATCTGGACAAAATTCAAAGTGCAGATGTGGATTTGAGTGAGACTCAAGCTTCTCTACGCAGGAAAACTAAACCTTGGCAAGAAAAAGCTTAAATAGATGTACCTCTCAATAAACTGTCATTTCACTGGCTGAACCACAGGCTACAAGAGTCTCCATAAATTTTAACTGGCCTTTTCAGGAAGACACGGGGTTTTCCCCAGCCAATTTTGATAATTCTCACCCCTCTCCTCCAGAATGCCCCCTGGCCAAGCCTGAGGGTCAGAGCAGAAAGTAGTGCCAGTGCACAGGCCCTCTGGCCAGTTAAACCTCACACAGACAGACAATGGGGACACAGTGGTGGCACAGATGACCACAGCTCTCCCACGTGCTGCACACCCAGCCCTTGAGGAAGGCCAGACACACTTTCCCACTGCAAGAAGACATGAGTTTACAGGTTTGGTGGTACCTCACTGCAAAGGGACAGGAAGAAGAGTGCCTTTCAGCCTTGGGTAAGCACAGAGAAGTTGGAAGTGAGGGGTTGATAGCTGCCATCCCCTGAGCAGGGCTGTCTCACGAGTAGCACTCACCCTGAAGGAAGGTGCTTTCTGTGTATTCATGGTAAATGCAGCACAGACTGACAACAAGCTGAAAAGGAAGGGCAGCTCAGAACCCAAGGGCTTAAACTCGGAGCTTCCCAACTCCTGGCAAAGCTGAGCAGGATTTGGCCACAAGACCCAAGCCACATTGCTAATGCTCCTGCAAGCATCAAAAGAGGTGGTCAGAAACGAAAACTCCCCAGTTACCTGCAAGCCTCTGGCATGAGCTCACACTATCAGATTCTGAAGAGGAGAACACAAATTCTTCAGCGATAAGAGACACTCAGAACAGAGTTTCCACACCCTGACCTGCAAGCACAGGCAGCTAAAGAATAAAACAAACACAAACAAGGGAGCATCTGTCCCACGGCCTCATCATAGCATCAGACCCTCAAGGGACCCTGATCGAGCTTCATTCACCCAGCTAAACCATCAGTGCTTGTCTCGTCAACAGCCACGTAGCTCCAAGGACTTCAGAGGCATTGTGCGGGTTTACTTAAAGGAGGGATGTGGAGACCACACAGCCCTGAGCACATAGTGCACATTGTCCTGCTGGGTACACAGAGCCCCTGTCAGCACCAGCCAAACGCTCCCGAGTCAATGGAGCTGCTCTGTCTTGAACCACTTGCCCGGACACAAGGTGTTGTGGGGCTGAGGCATTGCTCCTACACCGAGGAAGAGGATAATGCCAAGTGACAGGGTACAGCAACAGGCAGCAGAAGCTTTTGCTCCGAGAAACCAGGCTGGCAGGCTCCGCTTGTGCCAGGGCGCTGGGAAACTCTGTTCTTCCACGATCCCGAACGCTGGCGGCTGGGGCTGGGCAGAGCCACAGCCTCGCCAGCTCGGAGGACGCTCCAGCCCCAGGAGGCACCTAGGGACCGCTCAATCCACAGCGAACGTCGGGTCACCGCGATGGAACCGGCTGCGCCAGAGCCCCGAGGTTGCCTCCAGACCCGCACCAGCATCTCCGCCCCGCTGGACTCGATCCCAGCATGAAAAACCAGTAAATCCCCGCAACAAGGTCCTTCGGGGCGGACAAACTCCTCCCGCTGGCTAAGTTCGACGGAGGGACGGAGNCGACGAGGCGGGTCTTTCCCGGGGAAGCGGCGGAACCGAGACGCAGGAGCCCCAGCACGAAGGAGCCGCCCCACAGCCCCGCCCGGCCCCAGAATCCAGGCGGAACCCCCCCGCACAGGGCAGAGCGAACCAGCCCCCAGGGCTCCGCAGCCTATGAGCAACTGGTAATTAAGGGAAACCACTCCCCCGCCAGTTAAGGAGAGTACTGGGAGGAAGGGTGCTGGGCGAGGCTGGGGTGCTTGAGTCTCTTCTTTATGGGGGAACGTTTGCATTAGAGGGGAAAGAACCCCAAATAATCAATAAATGACCCATTAATGATGAGGAAAAGTATGCTTTTAAATCTATTTTAACTTTATAATCACTGCCCGTGCAGACACTTGGCAGCACTTCCCTCTGTGCTCACAACCAGGGCAGCTTTCACAGGGTGCACAGCCTTCCCCCCTTTCATACTGGTCTCCCTTCAATAGGGAGAAGCTGGTTTTCCTCTGACAGTGCCAAGAAATCCCATTTGGTGCAAAGAACAAACAAAAAAGTTGGCACAAATTAGCAGTGAATTAAGTGCACACTCAGCGGTATTTTTAGCATGAGGCTAAATTAATTATAATAATGATGGTCACATATTGTTTGGACCCCAGCTGCGCTTGTCTGCGTTTCCCACGTTACACCCCGTTCACCCTTTTTAATATGCAAAGGAGCAGATCTTTCAGCAAGAGGGAGAGGAAAAAATGTTAGTGCAAATAGGAGCGTTGAACTGGAAAGCAGAGCAGCTAAAGTCCTCCATAAAGTCCAGAGAAGAGCAACTAGAATGGTGAAGGGGCTGGAAGGTCAGCCCTACGAGGAGAGGCTGATGGGGCTGGGGCTGTTTAGCCTGGAGAAGAGGAGGCTCAGGGGTGACCTTATCGCTGTCTGTAACTACCTAAAAGGGAGTTGGAGTCAGGTGGGGGTCGGTCTTTTCTCCCTGGACACTGCAGACAGGACAAGGGGTCACAGTCTTAAGCTCCATCATGGGAGGTTTAGACTTGACATTAGGAAAAGGGTTGTCACTGAAAGAGTGCTCTGGTTTTGGAACGGGCTGCTCACAGAGGTGGTCAGGTCACTGTCTCTGGAGGTGTTCAAGGTCAGGCTGGATGAAGTGCTGAGTGGCATGAGCTAGATGTCAGCTGTTTAGGTTTACTTGGTTGGTTTTAGGTTGGACTGGATGATCTTTAAGGTCTTTTCCAGTCTCACCATTACTGTGAGACTGTGTGTGGTACTGTGTGATCTGGAGTGGCAGTACCACAGTCCCGTGTGTCCTGGCACGCTGTAAAATGCCTTTTCTGGCAGTGCAATACCAAAACATCTCCATGTTCTCCACCAGAGGAGCACCTGCTTTGTACATGCAGCACATGAGCCCCGCTCAGTTACACTGGGTTTACCATGACCTGGCTGACAACATCACAAGCAATACTCTCTATGTTCAAACTCGAACTCAGGAATCTAAGTTGGGTTCCAAATAGCACTGCAACCTGACTTCATTACCTGAAGGGATAATAGTCTTAAGATGGAAAAGGGTAGATTTAGGTTAGACATCAGGAAATTATTTAATCTGGAGGTGATGGATCACTGGAACAGGTTGCCTAGAGAGGGTTGCCTAGATGGGGAATGCCCATCCCTGGAGGCATTCAAGGTCAGGCTTGATGGGGCTCAGAACAATCTGTTCTAGTTAGAGATGTCCCTGGTATTGTAGGGAGGTTGGACTAGATGACCTTTGGAGATCTCTTCCAACATATGATTCTATGATTCTGTGACTGCCTTCAACTCAGAATGCTGAACTCAAACACTGCTGCCCTCAGGGTCACTCGTGAGCTGTGAGTCTGGGCAGCTTGACAGTGCTGTCTGCATTAAGCAGGGAAAGAGACAGCAAAGACATTTATAAAACTCAGCGCCGTGAGGGAACAAAGCAGTTGTTCTAGGTTAGGAAAATAGGGTTTGGTATCATCTTTTCTTTCCTTTTGTTCCCAAAATAGTGTTTGTTTGGGACACTGTTTGTGTCACCTGTTGGGGCTCTTTCTGGCTTTTGTGCTTAGAGAGAGATTCAACAAACCCTTCTGTTTCCTCAGGCCGTTTTCTCTTGCTCAACAGATTCCGTCTGAGACCCCTCGAGGTCAGGCTGCCTTTCCATTTTTGGGATGCTCCTAACCCAGGACAGCAGTGGAGAAGAGCAGGGTGGGTCTCTGCAGCAATGCAGAGATGATGGGAGATATGGCAGGTCACCCTTGGCATCACCTTCCCACTCTAAAGAGTGGGCAAAGCCATGTTTGAGAGGGACACACCACCCAAACTGCAGAGAGGTTCACGCAACCACCAACATAAAGGGTGGGAATTGATGGACAGACACCGCAGGGGTAAGGGACATCCCCCAGACAGAGAAAAGCAGCTCTTGACCCAGTGCTCATTTTGATGCTCATCACCTGTGCAACTGCCTGGCTGAGTTCTGACTAATCTTTCCAAGTCCATAACCCTCTGCTCAGTCAGTACACACCTCATTTCCCTGCTGCTAAGTTCATTTTGGCAGCTGCTGTGAATGGGGCTTAGACCACGAGCAGATGAGAGCAGATACTCTCGATGAAGATTTTAGCATCTATGTAGCACAGTTCCCCTCTCATGGGCACCACAACAGAGCAGTTTCTCCACCCCAAGCGATCAGCTCTTCCAGGAGAAAGGCGCTGGTGCCAGTGTCCATTGATGCTGGGCTTTGTTTCCCACAACTAACCTGCCCAGAAGCAATTTGTGAAGTGGATACGTGGCACATACCTTCAAAACTACCTCAAGCTCTGAAGAAACAGTGCAGTCTCTTGGGGGTTTCTTTAATTCTCTGTCTCCACCTGTTTTTCAGTCTTCAAGAATTTCTATTCATCCCTCAGAGGATGTGTGGAGGACATTTACTGCTGTCAGGGTGTGAAGTTCTCTTATTTAACAGGAGATGCTGATGCAACCTGTGAAAGCAAAGGGATAATATTAGGAGTATTTTCATTTGGTTTCACTTAATTCACGGTTTCTCTTCTCTTTACAAATCTTCATTGCCATGCAGAACGAGCTGACCAAAAGCAGGGGGTCCATAAGGCACAGAGCCACAACACCAGAAGGACCTTATGAGGACTCTGAGCCTATCCTGTTGCACATCAAACCCATCCTGCCAGCTCAGAGATTCCTTTCCTGTCGCTTTGTTAAATACAGACCTCAGCCCCAGTCTCAGTCACCAGCTGGCATCACAAACACAGGTAGTGACGAGGAGCAGAGGGGCAGCAGCTGCTATATGCTAGAAAATTGCCAACCTGTGGCCCCAGAGCAGGTGGGAGTGAGCGTGTGGCAGCAGGAAGAACTGCTCCAAGTCTCTCAAACCAATGATTTGCACCCAGAAAAAGCACTAAGTGTGTTTGCCCAAAGGCTGGAGAGCAGAAGATCCCTCAGCAGTTTCAGCAGGGCTGTGGCAGGGTTTCATCTGATGTGTTGAGCACATAGATGTCATCCAGCAGAGGCTTACCTGTAGAGTATTTTCGTCAGATTCCTTTTCCCATGTTGAACGAGCACAGCTACAATCGCACACCCTCCAACGTTAGCAAGGTCACCAGTAACAGTCTCTCCCCCAGCCCAGTGGAGCTCAACTCCTGTGCTCCAGCTGACACCGTTCACATCCACTGACACGTTCCTGATTGGGTCAGGTATCAAGGGTGGCAAAACCAACCAAACCATCAATAGCTTGAGCTCCACTGTCTACCCTTCACATCTGCAGATGACCCCCAGGACCACTTTCCTCCTTGTATTTCCCCTTTACCTGTGCAGATGCTCCCTGGCCCTGAGCACATTTGGTGCTTGTTCCTCTTCAAAACCACAGGCACCAGAAGGGAACGAAGGGAAGAAAATTTTCCCCCATTGGGTTCATTTAGGAAGGAGCTTGCAGAGCCCTGGGGGAGGGCAGAACCAGCTGTGCTGTCCAGTGGTGACACTAGGGTTTGCAAGCTCCAGAGTGGGACATCACCCGTCCTAAAGCCATCCTGCCTACAGAGCAATGGGTCTGTGAGTGGGGTGGATCTGCCACTCCATCGCCAGCGTTTCATATGGTCATTCCCTTGCCCTGTAACACATTGGCTCTGCAGCTCTTTGGGACAACAGAGCTGTTGTACCCTGAACGCCTGAGTGTCGCCTCACCAGGAGCTGGAGATGGGGTTTGCTGCAGCCACTTCAGAGCAGTGCAAAAGGAAAGGTCTTAAATGTGATCCCATGAAGTGCACAGAGGGATGGGACAGGATGGGTCTCAGCTCAACTGGCAAGACCACCACAGCACCCGTAGCAGGTGGACGAAGCCTCGTCGGATGTGCACCAAACACGTCTGGGAAACCCCACAAGGTCCGTACTAGGGCAACCACTGGTGGTGCTTCCAAGAATGGAGCTGCCAAGAGGCAACCTAGGATGGTCCAACTGGCATGAAGCCACATACCCTCCCAAGAAGTGATTTGTTTTGATTTGCCTGTTAAGAGCAGTATCCCAAAAGGAAAAGAGAGGACCTGCTTGTGGAAACCACATGTGTTAGGTATTTATTTTGCTTTCCTTCCCCACACTCAAGGCCCTCGATTGTCTTCCTGGCTTTGGAGGAAGAAGCAGGGGAGGAAGTTTAGCAAAAAACACTTAAACACAAAGGCGTGCCTTGGCCGTGTGGTCTCCTGGGAGTTGTAGTCATGTCTTCTCCCACCCTCATTGCTTCTTCTGGCACGATTCCCCAGCACAGCGATGCTCTCCATGACACAGCAGCAGCCCCATCCTGGACCTCTCCATCTGAATGGCCATGGAACAGTGGGACCCTGGGGACTGCTGGGAATCCAGACCTTATTGGCTTTGGCTAGAATCTTTCAGTTTCCTTCCACACCCTCCCCCTCTCACGGAATTCCCATGGAAACAAAACCAAAGCTCTCGCTGTTTGGGTCTGGGTGGGGTTTTTGAATTCCTTCTTCAGGGGTCGTGAATGAAATCAATAAATGAAAAGCTAAGAAAGAGATATAAACATATCATATACGAATGGAATAAACCGTGAGATGCTGCTTCAAACTTGCTGTTCCCTACAGCAGTGCATCTCCCTCTGATCTGTGTCACCACCTAAAACCCTCAGGGGACAGAAATGGGACTCAGAGCTAAAATAGATTATATTAATATATTGCAAACTCGTTTTGGGGCAGAAAAAAGCCCAAATCCAACCCTAACCTTCTCATCCGTTTTCTCCCTGGCACATCATCCTGCAGTACCTGGATGCCACCGTGTAGCAGCTGCCTGACGCGGAGGGGTGAGGGCAGGGCTGTGGGGCAATGCACAGCTTTAAGGGGAAAAATAGAGGGAAACTAAAAATAAGAAGGAGGGTTTTTTTAGCAGCAATTCATAAAACTGAAAAGGAGCTCAGTGTCAGTGGATGAAACAGAGGATCTGCAGGAAGGAGACAGTGCAAGCTGTCTCCTTATGACGTTAAGCTAAGGCACACGCTTGTCTTTCTATTTAAAGCCTGACACAGATGCCAGGTTTGAGTGAGCTCGAGTCCATCTGAGAAGCATGGTCCTCTCTACTGTAGGATCTGGGCACTTGACAGCTTTTAATGCCCTGTCATCCCACACAGCAGGATACCACTTGCCTCTGCCTGCTGGAGATCTGAGGAGGGTCTGAGGCAGCCTTGGATTAGGGACACTGGCCAACAGGGTGCTCAGGGCTGCTGCTTCCCTTTCCCTCCACCTAGGAAATGATGCTGCATGTGCAACCCTGGCTGTGATGAAGATGAAGTGTTTGCTACCAAGAATGGGAACCCAGGCATGTTCTGCAGGCCCTGGCAACGTCAAACCATCCTTCCTTCCAATGGATCGAGAGCAATGGATTGATTGTGGAGAAGGACTTGGGGGTGTTGATTGTTGATAACCCAAACAGGAGCTGGCAATGTGTATTTGCAGCCCAGAAGGCCATGCCAGTAGGTCAAGGGAAGAGAGTTTCCCACTTTACTCTCTGGGGAGTCCAAAGAAGGCCAACAAAATGATCAGTGGATTGGAGTACACCCGCTGTATAGACAGCATGAGGTAGTTGGGGTTGTTCAGCCTGGAGAAGTCCCAGAGAGACTTTATAGCAGCCTTCCAATAGCTAAAAGGGGTCTAAAGGAAAGATGGAGAGGGACTTTTCACAAGGACATGCAGTGATAGGACAAGGTGTGATAGCTTTAAACTGAAAGAGGGGAGATTTAGATTAGATGTAAGAAAAAAGTTCTTCACTGTGAGGGTGGTGAAGCCCCGCAACTGGTTGCTCAGAGTTGTGGATGCCTATCCCTGGAGGTATTCAGGACCAGGTTGGATAGAATTTTGATCAACACGGTCTAATGGAAGATGCCCCTGCCCATGGCAGAGGGGTTGGAATGACAAGATCTTTAACCCAAACCATTCTGTGATTGTATGATTCCTCTCACACTAGCACAGCTAAACTGTCTTCTGTGAGGAGGGAGCAGAAGACACACTCCGAGGCCAGGGTTGAGGTATGCCTTGTTTTCCCTCATCCACCTCGACAGCACCATTTCCAACACATTCTAAGGAAGAGTTCACCAAACTAGAGTTCTAAGGTGAGCTGCACCTTTGTCATTTGTCCGTAGCAGGTTGTCAGGTTGCCGCGTTGTTGTTCTTGTTAGCAACAGGAAAGGAACTAACTAAAACATCCTGACAGTGTGTAACGAGCACTTGAGTAAGCATTAAGTAACAAGCATTTCTTTCATGAGGGATCCAAGCAGGAGATTCTCCACCCATTCTGTTAACAGACAAAGGCTTACATAAGCTGGATGCCACATAAAATCCTGAAACAGGGAGCCAGAGAACTCCCCCATCTTTGGATGATGGTGCAGCTAGAGCTGACCTAAACCTTGGGCTGACACCGAACAAGATCTGAGCTGACACACAACAGCCAGGCCTTGAGCTGCCAGGAACAAGCAGCAAAGGCAGAGGTGTGCGGCGTGTGGTTACATCAGCCCTGAGCGTAGTGTGGGCTACGAGTCTGGATTTGCCTTCACGCCACTCCGGAAACAGCTTGAACAGGAACAAGTTCTGGGCAGCTTTGTCATTGTTGTGATGATCAAAGAATGATGATCACCTATGGATATGGATATGATCTCCATTCTTATGCTCTCCTGTGTACCAGGTTATCCTAAACACCATCTGATCCTGGGGTGCCATCCTGGGATGGGCTGGAGCGGACCTTAGAGTTCATCTACTTCCAAGTGCCCTGTCATAGCAAGGCTGCTCAAGGCCCCCATCCAACCCTGCCTTGAACACTTCTAGAGAAGGGGCATCCACAAGCTCCCTGGGCAACCTGGGTGCCTTCCCACCCTCACTGTAAAGGATTTCCAAATAAGATCTAATCTGATCTACCCTCTTCTAGCTTAAAGCTGTTTCACCTTGTCCTATCACTACAAACTGAGTACAAAGCGCCAGGTTCAGAGGAAGGACCTCACAAATGGGACACAAGAAAACTTCCCCAAGACTCTTCCTGTGTCCAGGCATTTGCAGGCAGGGACTCGGAAGCCAGAAGTGCCACCTTTGCAGTTCTATGGCGCCTGGCAGCTTTGTTTCTCCCCAATAAATTGCCCAGTCAGGCTTTGAGTTCAGGCAAACTTTCAACTTGGACGGTATTACACAACAAAAGGCATCACAATTTATCAGCATTTGTTGTGGAGGAAACAGGATCAGTGTTTCTCCACACCAACCGCTACAGCTTGAAAAGGCAGGGTGGCGGGGGCTGCACCCTCACCGTCAGGTCTACGGCATGGAAAGCCCGTCTGCTTTGAGCCAAATCATCCACCTCAGCGAAGAAATATTTCTCCTCCCTAGACACCTTGCACCCCACCTTAAAATTAGGCTGTTCCATCACCCAGACAAAGCAACGGGTGCTCCCTAGGCACGAGGTCAGAGAATGTCTCAGGGAAGGGGATCTGCAGTTCTTAAGCATCCCGGACACCCAGTCCTGCTTCTGATGCAGACGTCAGAGGCAGTTTCATGAGAAGCCATAGATATTTGTCTGGCTGGGGGACGGAAAGATAGGGTGGGAAGGAACTCTAGATGCGGGATTGTTGGGCAGGCAGAGCAACCCGTGCCAGGAGTGACTCTGCACTACAAGGGTGCTATTCAGCACAGTCATCGGTTCGCTCTGCGGGACGTGCAGGAACACGCCAAGGCTGTTCTGTGATTCTGCCCGACTTAGCATCTGTGATTAGCTTAACCTTTGCTCTAATTGAACGGGAGCTGCGTGGAGGGCATTTCGGTGCACGGAGGCAATTTTAATGCAGCTCTCCAGCTTCGAGAGCATCCTACGGGCTCCCTGGAGTTTGTTTTTACGGGTGAGGCAGAAGGCGGTCGTGAGGGAAAAACAAACTACATGCAAGCTGTCTGGTCTACAGAAATAAAAAAGGAAATCAGAGCAGCCTGGCTTTGCTTTCTATCCCGTTATTTCTTTCCCTTCACAATCAGATCCAGATGCCATAGATAAGACAGTGGTGACCCCTAGTGCCCTCTCCAGCTGCAGCTCCCCACGTCGATGCTATTCGGGCACAAACAGGGCAAAGCAGCAGCACCTTTCAGATTTGTTCTTCACCCACAAAGCCTGCTTCTCTTTCCCCTTTTCGAAACAGCATTCAGTTTCCTCTCTCTGCTCAGTCTCTAGCACTGCGAGGCATTCGCTGCAGCACCCCTTTGTTGCTGTTGTCTGGGAACAAAATCAAGCAAATTTACTTCTGTAAGAACTCTTCTTTTCCACTGACTTCTTAGCATGGTACATTTGTCTTCATTATAAAAGAAAGAAGAGCGTATTTTACCAACTCCGAGCTTGTCAATAACTAAGAGCAGCCATTCAACCTCCTGAGACGAGTCCTTTGTCTCAAATGAAGTGCATTTTGCAGCACGGAGCTGCTGCAAGGAGTAGCTCTGCCCTGACTCTTCCCCCTGACAGCCATCGGGAAGCACCATGATGGGGCTCTTCCCCTAGCAATGCCAAACCTCCCCTTTTCTGAGACTCAACCTGCACCAGACGTGCCATGCCCTACTCACGGGGTGCTCACGAGGAACTTTGGCTGGTGTTACTGGTGGGGAATACCAACACCACTTCCAGAAACAGTCTTGAAACTTCCCCCTGCAGGTTACTTTGGGGCACAGGATTTTTCTTTAAGGAAGTAAAAGATCTCAGTGTAAGCATTAAGCATCTTTCTGGCAATGGCAGGCTTAGGGCATCTCCTTTCCTGCACAGGCCTCCTGCCCTGTTGGAGTAGCGGTCTATGTCCCCCCCACACCACCCCTCCCACCTGGGTGTGTGGAAACACCCCACTGCACTGCTCTGGGACACAGGGCAGTGCTTTTCATTGTATGGCATCTCAAAATTAATTCCACATGTTCATCAAAGCTTTCTCACCTGCTCTTCAGTCCAAGAACCCACATGCTGATGGTGCCCACAGTGAGGTGTCCATCTTCAAGAGAGCAGCAACCGCCCCTGTGCAGCCTTGCATGCTGCCCCAATCGTCTGATGCCTCTTCAGACCAGTTTCAGCTCTCTGTACTCCCTGCTCCTTGCAGGCAGGGTCAACACCAGTGGTCACTGGGTCAGCACCCCAGCATCGTGCCAGCCACACCATAGCTCCTCCACAGAGCCTGGGTGCTCAGAGCTGACACCAATTTTCCACTCAAGCTCCAAGCATGGTTTAGCACTTCTGAAACCAAAAGTAACTCCCTGGCTCAGCATTCGAGAGCCCTTCCTGGAGCTGCATATAAACCCCCAAGCAACAGGGCAACAACATGTCTCTCCCACCCACCCACCAGGCAGCCCAGGCTCTCTCCATTAGCTTAATCCCACAGCAGATACTCACAGTGCTGCTCCAGCTCACAACACAACTGGCACCTCCTTCCCCTTCCATCACCTGCCTATTCCTTCACCAGAAACAACTTCCAGGTCTTGGCCAGCCCTTCCTCCCCCACATCTTCTCATTTTAGCACAGATCCCCTGGTCACTTGTCCCCAGACTTCCTTCCCCTGAAGCCAACAAGCTTCCTGCAGCCCTCTCCACCCACTCTGCCAAAGAAAAGAACCCCAGCACTACCACCCTTCTGCCCAGACAAGCTCTTTGCTGACATTTACCCCTGTAGCTGAGCCCAGCTGAGGAGGGACCTGCCAGAGGTGAGGCTGGTTGACTCCTCAGCAGCAAGTGTTCTACTCCCAGCGGGGCTGAGTGCTTGTGCTGTAGCCAAAGGGGCTTTTCTCTTCCAGTTTATTGCAAGTTCTTGATCTGCTCTGGACATGACATCGTCCAGCTTGCCTGTGTGTTCTCTGAATCAGTTCTCCCTGGTTCTGTATCTCTTGGTGCGTACGTGCGTTCACTTGGTTCAATTAACAGCAACCATTTCTGAGCTGAAGTTCCTCCTAATGATTTATTTTTAACAGAGGCTGCGAGGAGGGGTGACGGGAATTATCTCAGTCACTGCTCAATTTTAACTCAGTTGTGTCTGGTGGAAATCTCACTTTCTTTTCTGAGTGCTGAGATAGCCTGAGCTGCCCTGCACACCGCAACCCCTGTGTTACTCTGGTGTGACTAGATCCAGCACTGTTCCAACTTCCCCATCTTCCTTTCTTTGCTTTTAAAAGTACAGAACTAAAAATCTTGCCCTCTGAGCCACTGTTTGCCTCTTTCATGGCCTTCCATCGCTTTCTCTTGAGCACCTTGTCCTTGTAGACATCATTTGTATTTTATTTATATTTTATAGATTCATTCTACAAAAGAGCTGTAGTTTTCTCTGCTTGTGTTTTCTTGGTAGCAGCTCTGTGCAGCCCAGCTGTGCTCTGCATCTAAAACAGCCCCATGGGCTTGCGTGTACTGGCAGACTAGCTCTGAATATTTTCATTTAGGTTCACTCAGGCTACTGAAAGCTCCACATTAGCCCTTCACTTTAATGTTTTATTGCCCTGTGAATCAGCCTTTCTGCAAGCTTTTGCAATATGCTGCTTCCCTGGCTGCTCAGGTCTTCGGTCACACTATCGCAAAGTGACTCTGGTGGAGCGGAAATGCTTTCTTGGGTGCCACATGAACTGCCTGAACCTGGCAAAGCTGGGCTTGACACAAATCCAGGCACTGAATAGTTCATCATCAGGTGAAGCACAACCATCAGAAATACCTTTATTAAACACTGGAAGGTGTTTTCCTTCCAAAGGCTATGCTTGGTCAAGGAAACTCTTAAATCCTGTGGCTTGTCTGACACTGCAGGCCAGACCAGAGGGTCAGGATAATTTATCCTGGTGTCCATACTTCAGAAGACACAAATATCCAGACAAACTGGTAGAGATATGGTCACACAAGATAAGGGAGTTGCTGCTTCTGAGCTTAAATGCTCAGAATTTGCCTTTGCCCTTGCTGAAACACTCACTTCTTCCACAGCCACCAGTAAAGCCGATGCTTTTACTTGGTTTGCTTTTATCTGAGCTCTGTTATGAGTACCAACACTTGCAGTGTTGGAGCTCTACTAGGAAACTGCCTGGTCCATCTCATACCAGCTCACCTCTGTCCTTCTGGCGATGGACAGCTGGTGCTTTACCCTGATTATTGCTGCGTTAGTGTCTCCCCAGTATCAGACTCATGTAAATCAGATGAGTCACTCAGAGTTTGTTCCGTGCTCTGGAGCACAGGACACGGTGCCAAGCCAGAGGTATCTCTCAGACTTTGCTCCTTAACACTCTCAGTAGTGAGAGGCTCCTCTAAAGTCCCTGTACTGGGGCCGAGCAGCTTAACAGCCAGGTTGGCTCTGCCCCCTCCTGCCACTGCCCCACTCCTGCAGGATGGATGGAGAAAACAGGTGGGTTTGCATCGTGACCCACTGGATGGCTCTGTGTGGGGGAATGATGGGGTTAAATGAATCGTGACAGTTCCAGGACACCATGAGCTGGAAAAATCCTCAGGCTCTGCAAGGGAGGCCAAAAGAGCAGCAGCTGGCACAGCTGGGCTGAGATGACCAGCCTGTTCCAGAAGGACCAGCCTGTTCCAGAAGGACCAGGCTCCCTGCAGCACCCCATGGCAAAGGCACGCAGGAGGATGGCATCCCGCAACCGACGGCACACAGCAATTAGGTTTTAGTTTTCCTTCAGAAAAGATATCTGGAAGCACAAAGCTGGTTTCAATGAAAGTCATTTTACTCTTTGACAAGTCCACGGGCAAGAAAGCAGCAGGACCTGCTGCGAGCTGCCTTCCCAGAGGTTAAACCAAACTCAAAGCTGTCGTCAGGGCCAGTCCCCCAGTACCATGCTCCCTGTTTGCTCAAGCCCTCCTCTAGAACCAGTGGCATCATTCTCTCTTCCTGTTTTCTCTCTCCCATCCCCCCAACTCCCAGTCATTTCGCACAGTCCAAGTCAGACTGGTACCACCAGGCGTTGCCACAGGATGAAGATTTAAAAAGGAAGAACAAGTGGGGAAAAAAAAGCAGCACCAAGCAATCAAGGCAGCACCAACTCTTAGGCACAAGCCCCAGCTGTGTGCCTGCAGTAACTTTCATTTCTACTCACCAAGGCATGAGCTGCACAAGCCTCGAGAGATCGCCACTGGGGGTTACGCTCCCACCTTTCTTTGACACCCTCTGTGTGTCTGGGTGTCACAAATCACAACGTGCTCGTCAGACAGACCTCAGAACCAGGATGAGTCTGTGTCTGCTGCATGTCTTTCTGGAGGAGACACTGGACACGGGTGTTTATCTGAGGCTGGGCATCAGAATGGTGTTTACCTACGTGTCCCGCAACGCCCATTTGCTAGTCCATCAGGTCCGACGGAGGAGAGCATTAAAGGAAAAGCAGTGGGAACTTTCCATTTTGCAGGTTTTGTGCTGTCTCAGCCCGCTGGGCCCCTTGTACACTTCAAAAAGTGATTAGCAAATACATAAGGAACACTTAGAAGGATCAGGGGTGTGCAGCCTTAAGGTGTCACTGATTATTAAACCTTGGAACGAAAGTGGCCGTGAAGCGCCTGTTGTACCCTCTGTCACACTTGCTGAGGGAGTGGAAACCTAAACCAGAACCGGTTCTTCAGCAATTTAGCTCTAAGGAGCACGCACAGCAGCCTGTAGCCCACACCCTGAGATGTGGGCTGCCTGGCTTTTGCCTTTGCCAGTTGCTAATGGATACCTGGACACAGTTATCTCAGACAAGGCCAGCGAAGGTCACTGCTGGGAGTTTTCTGGTTCTTCTTGCATGTAGGTGAGCGATGTGAATGGGAAGTCTTTGGCTGGCACCTGCTCCTCAGTTATCAGCTAAGCACTCTGAAGGTTCCTGTGCTCATACAAGAAGGACCAGCATTAATTTAGGGCCATGGCATCATTTCTGGCATGTCTCCAGGCAGGTCCTTCTGCAAACAATCAGCATTTACTTGGAATAGGTATTAACATTGAAGTGCAAAGCTGCTTCAGAAGACACCCACTCCCAAATCTTTGGGTTCTCTCCACAACCAAACAGCTCCAGGCTGCTTTACACCAAGGACGGTTATGACTGGATGCGATTCAGAGCTGCCTGTCTGTGTTCAGTGTTGACTCAATCAGCCGAGGGCTGCCTTGAGCAAACTGCCCATCCCAGATCCAAACATCCTTATCTCCTGGCAGCACCATTCCTTCTGCCTTAAAAGCAAAACTGCACTTGGAGTCAGGAATGGAGAAAAGCAGATGAGGGAGAGAACAAGTTCACACCTCTGTGCAATTTCTGCCCTTTGTGGAATGCCAAACATTCAGCCTCATGCCAGCAAGTACCCTGCTGGGCCAGCCCCAGGAACGCTACTGCAGCTAGCCAGCACTTACCTCAACTGAATTAGCTGCAAAGTCCCCAGAAACGATGTCATGTGCTTGGGCATCAAGCCGTGGGACACAGTCGCTGTGAAATACCACCACCACACCACAGATACAGCTACTTCTGGAGCCCTTCTGGAAGCTGTGAGAGACCGTAGCACCCCTACTGTGCTCTGGAGGCAGAGGTGGGGTGAGGTTAAGAGATAAGCAGATGAAGATACACCAGTAGCACCACAGGATCACCCGTTTCTGCTCCAGATCAGAGGTGCTTCCTCTTTCTAATGTCACTTTATTGCTATACTGACAGACTAAACAGCAAGCAGCCCGTGGCCTTATTTTTCTTTGTTTAATTAATAACTAGCTTGTTATGACTATTTAAAAGTAGGAAGAAGTGACTGTTTATCTCGAAGCAGTGGGAAACACTTGTGAAGAATTTCTGCATCTGGTCATATCACACGGAAAGGAAAAGTCCCTCCCAGTTTTCAGCAAAGCAGGTGAACAGCACACTCTGGCCAGCCACTCTCTTCAGTGTTTTTAACTGATGTGTTGAAAGCCATGATGTGTTTTTAACAGATGTGTTAAAAACAGGGAGCTGTGACCATGCTCCATCCCTGATCTCGAAATTCTTTGGGTGCATCTCAGCCAGCCATCACTTGCAGAGCTACTTACAGCCAGCTGGTGGCTATTTGATGTGTCTTATACAAAATAAACTGTACTAAACTGCTCAGCACTGCAGACGGTGTTCACTGGCGTTACAGCCTTTCTGCAAAGCCATGGTGAAGGCTTCTGCAGGGTTAGCTGAACCTCACCGACTGAAACTTGCTTCACCAAAATCGGAGCAACTTCCTCACCAGCAGCAATTAGAAACCAGCATCATCTGATTGTTTTCTGCATCAGTCGCACCTTTTTCTTCCTGGGAGGGACAGAGAAATGTCATACGTGGAGGCAGTGTGACACCTGTCACCGATTTACTCTTGGCAAGGGGGCTACTTCTTACAAACTTCTCCAAAGTGCTCGATTCAAGGGTTTTAAGAGGCTGCCTTGTCTTCACTCTCAATCACTTTGCCCTCTTCTACCTCTTGACTCAGCAGCTTTTGTCAGGCTGACCCCACAGAGCAAAGCTCTCCTGGAGCTTTGGGGAGTGATAAAAAGGGTATGCTGTATGCTGAGACTCCCCAGGAGAGGTCCAAGTGAAAACCCTCTGGAAACAGAGTCCACTTCCCATGGGGAGGGGGAGAATAAGCAGGCCAGGTTGGGTTTCATTAGGTTAGTGTTTGTACAGTGCTTGTTTGAAGGTACCTTCATGTCTCAGTGAGCAGCTAAAGCCTCCTGTCTTGCTCAACAGGAAAACACGTGCTGCTCTCCAACCACCAGCCTGACTTTTTACATCCGTACCCCAAGTCCCACAGCATTTTTGAAGCACTGAAGACATGATGCTGCCCGTGACCCAGCTCTTTTGCCTTGCTGGAAATCAAGCCTGACCTGTGTGGATGCCAACCTTAGACCTTCCAAGCCGCTGCTGCTGTCTGATTCCCAGAGGCTCCTCGTGACTCCAGGCATGGTTGCCAGAGCTGAGCGTTCTGCAGAGGAGCCTTTAGAAGGCTGTCGTAAAAAGAACACCTTTGACTTCTGATTGCAAAACCCCGAGATCACTCCAGGAGATGAGGGCCCTGCGCGGTGCTGCTTAAGGTTGTTCTGCTATTAATGACTTAACTGGTGGAGGAAGCACTCAATGGACTGAGCAGGGTCTGGCCCGAAATAGGAGCACTAAAACTTAAGTGACCGAGTGTGGTGCTGAGTCACCTCACATGAAGTGACACAGGGACTGCTTAGGGCCATGGAGTCCAGTCCTTCCTTTTGAAATCTTCCCTAAGACTGTTCCCCCTGGGAGGGGGAAGCCGGGGAAGTGTTTGGCATCCCCGCATGGGTTCAGTGGGTCCCACAAACTGGTCTGAGGCTACAGAGAATTCTGTGGGCTTCTAAGAATGTGCACACTGAAAAGTGACCTCAGTGGGGGCACAGGGCTGGGCAGGGTTAACACCACCCAGCCCTTTCAACAGGAGGCTTTTGCTTGGAATGTTGAGGTCCTGTGTAAGTGGAAGCAGTGCCTTCAGACAGTGATCCTCCACTACAGGGTTCTCCTCACGCCTTGTCCTGTGCACAGTATCACACTATCACAGTACTGATGAGGCTGGAAAAGACCTTAAAGATCATCCAGTCCAACCTAAAACCAACCAAGTAAACCCAAACATCTGCCCTCTCGCTCATGCCACTCAGCACTTCATCCAGCCTGACCTTGAACACCTCCAGAGATGGTGACCCAACCAGCCTGTCCTTGTTCCTGGAGGCCTCATCCCTTCATCAGGAAGCCTTTTGAAAGCTGTGACAGGACCATTGAGACGCTGCTGCTGGTTTGAGGGATGATGTCTTCTGGGAATCCTAGTTCCTGGGAATCAGGAATTTGCATCCTCCCCTGAAAGGCGATCCAGGAGAGCTGGCAGACTGCCACCATTTCAGCTCCTCCAGCGCAAGGAAAAACACATTGAAATGAAAAGAGGGAGATTCTTAGAGGCAACTCTGCGTGGAAAGTCACAGACTGTGGCAGGAAAAATCGGACATGCTTTGGTGAATTAGACACCAAGGAAGAAATTGCTTCTGCCCCAATGAGAACTGGAAAGGGGTGGTAATTCTGGGACTTTACAAAGGGAAACTAGTTTGCCTGGGGGTCACTAGGAGGCACAAAAGCTGAGAGAAATGAGAGTGCTGGCTGGCCAGAGACAACTGGGGAGAGAGGGAGAGACAAGTCCTTGTGGTTCAATCAGGATGAAAATATTCTGGCAGAAGAAAGTAGCTTTGGAAAAAGGTGATGGAGAGTTTGGACCTCAGTCTCCACATGCCTGGTAGCAAAGAGCTTCTCTGCCTGCTGCTTTTGGCTAGGGCTGAGGCTTTGGAGCAGTGGGTGCTGCAGAGCTGTAGAACAGAAACTGCAGATACTCCTCAAAGAGGAATCTGTTGGTATGTACTAAGAACAGAAGTGCACAGCAGTTGTTTGTGGTTTACGTAACTTGCCACAGGGTTTGTGAGCTGAAAGAGGGGGAGGAAGTGTTTCTAAGGATGACTGTGAAGAGCTGAGCCCTGCGCAGGAATGGGGGTGATCAATCAAAGAGCAGACACTGCATTTGCCCAGAGCTGGCTTTGGTAATCCAGCTTGCATTCTAAATTGGAAAAAGCCTAGCCTGTCCTGGTTTGTAAGGAGAACTGCTGTCCTCTGGCTATGCGAAATTCAGCACAGCGTGTGCTGTAGAAAGTTTGGATGCATCAGCTGAAAGCCCTGGAGTCTGCTGGGAGAATAACTACCCTCCCTCATCCTGCTCAATCCCACCACCCTCATGGCCACCAGCTCTGCAAAGCCAGACCCTTGGGGCTGTGCTTGGTCTTGTTCTTGTGCTGTAGAGGTCCCAGCAGTCCATGTTCTCCCTGGGAAGTCGTATTTATGTGCAACCAACTCAGCTGTTGAGGTCTTGATTACACTGCTGGTGTTGGTTGGCGCCTGGCTGCTGCTGCATGTCCTCTTTGGCCTCTCTCAGCTTGGTTTGAGGGCTTCGGATGCACAAACCCGAGAAACTGCCATCACTTCTCCTGCTCTCCTAGTAAGGGGTGCAGCACCTACAGGATTATGGCACTTACAAACCCAACAGTAAATAACTGTAAATAATAACCAGTGAAGACATTTATGAGCGGAGCGGGGCCCTAGGACAATAAAGGATGGTTGATGGTAGCTCATTAGTTACCATCTGCACATGTTGGCAGTAAAGCTGACACCAGCAGTCAGAATAACAGCCTTCCCAAGACCTTTCAGACATTACTTTCCACTTGTACAAATGCAATTAGTGCTTTCCCCTCAGGCAGCACAACCCAGAAGTATTTTTCTAGGTAACACAGCCATGTTCTGAAAGAGTAGAGACAACACCGAAGCACAAAAGCACTCCTAAAATAAAACTGTTAGTGTCCTTTTCTACGGGGACAATGTGGTAACCGCTTCTTCTCTGAAAGGAACCGTCTTCTTGTTTAGTGCTGTAACTTGTGGGCTTCCACGCCAGAACGCTGATGGCTGAGTTCTTGAAAGACAGAGTTTCATCTGAATGCCCATGTGTCTCTCTGGGTCTCCCAGGCTGGCATAAATTTAGGCTGTATCAGTCCTACTTTCTTTTTCAGAAATAAGCTGCTGTAACCTCTGGTTCTCCTGCCCCACAGGTAGCACAGGCAGCACTGCCTTGTCCAGCCTGGGGTACCTCCTTCATCTGTCAGCTCTTGCTGGTGCATGGTGGTTTCTGCCTGGTGGTACTCTTTGTGCCATCAGTGCAGCCCAGTGCTGCTTTCCAGAAAAACCCAGTAACAGAAGAGTTAACCAGAGTTAACCACCCTGACTTGTTCTCGCTGTTAATTGTACTATTCAAATGAAAAGCTACAGACCTGATTTTCTGCCCTTAGGAAGCAGAAAATTAATCACACCATCATACAAGGGACAGGATTGAGTAAAGGCTCAGCTATTGTATCAGCAGCTCAGCCCGTCTTTCCCAGAAAGAAACTGCTTGACGCATCCCGTGACGCCATCCAGCCACGTAGTTCTCCTGCGGTCCTGAATTTCCCAACAGCGTTACATCTGCCCGCAGTTTGTGGTGACTGAAGTGATGTTGACCGACCAGTTATTCAGTCTGTCATCACGGTGGCAGCGTCAAATACCTTCCCTGCTTGGTGGTGTAGTTTTTTTATGAGTAAAACGTGTCTGAGGCTCAGGAAGCCTCGCTAACCTGACTTCGGAGCCTTACTAAACCCTTACCAGCATTTGGGTAAACCATAATTTGTAGAGATGGTCCCTCCTACACGGAGCTACTGGTGGAAAGAGGCAGGCGAAGGATTCATAAGCTTGAACCAGTTCTCTCCCTTCTCTGGCAGGTGTAGAAGTGCTGAGCAAGAGTCATCATCCGGATGCTTGAGATCCTCATCAGTGATGATCCTCAGGTGGGCTGATGTCTCTGTGCAGCCCCAGTGCAAGGGGTCTAAGGTGCAAGAAGACGAGTAGGATCATAGGATCATCACAGAATGGCTAAGGGTGGAAGGGACTTGAGAGATCACCTACTCCAGCCCCCCTGCACGGGCCTCAAGGGCCTCATCCAACCTGGGCTTGAACACCTCCAAGGAGTGGGCAGCCACAGCTTCCCCAGGCCATAGACTCCAGAGTCCTTGTACAGAAGAACTTCTTCCTAACATCTAGTCAATGGCCACTAAGGCTGAACTCTTGAGCACACAGCCTACCTTTTCCTCCTGGAATGGCACTGAATCTTGACTTTCACCTCATCTGGGTTGAGCAAGGTCCTTGCTGAAAACCCACTCTTGCTATTTACCCTTTCACCCAGGACAATTAAGCTTTCAAAGGTGAATATTTCTATTCCAGCCTTCCCTGTAGGGCAGGGCAGTTCAAACTAGATTATGCCTTCCAACCTAAACCACTGCATGGCTCTCTGATCCTGTTCTGACTTCCCCAGCAGGCGGCAATGAGCTTCTGTCATCGGAGATCCACTCCATGGGGAAACCCTGCTTGTACCTGCTGTCCTCTCCCCAGGCTGTAGCTGTAACTGCTTTCCTCTGCTGGCTTCAGTTACACAGATTTGAGCTCAGTTTTGCAGCCCTTCCTACAAGAAAGACCCTGAAGTGCTGGAGCATGTCCAGAGAAGGGAAATGAATCCAGGGAAGGGTCTGGAGCACAAATGCTCGGAGGAGTAGCTGCGGGAACTGGGGAAAAGGCAGCTCAGGGGAGATCTCACTCTCTACAACTCCCTGAAAGGAGAAGGAGCAAGGGGGCTTTTGGTCTCTTCTCCCAAGTCACAAGTATTACAACAATAGGAAATGGCCTCACATTGCACCCATGGAGATTTTGGTTGGATATCAGGAAACATTTCTTCACCAAAAGGGTTGTCAGTTCCTGGCACAGGCTGCCCAGAGCGTGGTGGAGCCTCCATCCTTGAAGATATTTAGAATATGTTTACCATAGAACCACAGAACCACTAAGGTTGGGAGAGACATCCAAGATCATCATATCCAGCTGTCAACCCATCTCCACCATGCTCCCTGAACCCTGTTTCCCAAGTGCCACATCTACACGCTCTTTGAACGCCTCCAGGGACAGCAACTCCACCACCTCCCTGGGCAGTCTGCTCAAACCCCTGACCTCTCCATCAGGGAAGAAACCTTTCCTGATGTCCAACCTAAACCTTCCCCGGCACAGCTTGAGGCTGTTTCCTCTTGTTCCATCCCTAGTGATTTAGGAGAAGAGACTGACCCACACCTTGAGAACCAAGCAGTAGGACACCCACCCGCAGCTCACCCCGTGGGCACGGCATCTCCTCCGCTCAGAGGACACCCCAGCTTTGCCCACCAGCGGCACAGGGACACAAAGCACATGGGCACTTTCACCTCACGCAATGCAACCATCACCCAAAGACCTCATCTCTGCCTGTCTAGGAGAAGAAGACCGAGAGAGAACAGCCCTCTCCCACACACCCCAGGGCTCAGCCTAAGGGCTAAGCAAGACTGGCCCTTCCTTGCCAGCTGCATTGTTTTAGAGCTTGGAAAATAGAGACAGGCTGAGCAATGAGTCATCTGTCACTAGATGGGGTTAAAGTCATTTCCGTTTGCAGTTGCCATGGGGAAATCAACGTCCTAGGATTTGTCCTTTCTCCCACTCAAACACGTGGGAGTAGAAACCCAGCAGGGCCAGACTTTGGGGGTTTTTTTTCCTAAATTTTTTAATATATTCTTTCCCCTCATAAACAAACTTCCCTCCGTGGCCTTGCAGCTGTCGCTCTGTTCCCGGAATGGTCCGGTTAACAATGTCATTCCCCTTGGATTGCAAAAAGATCCAGAAGCTGGGTTTAAGTCAATATTTGACACTCGGATAGGAGTTGCTTCACCTTAGCACTCAGAGGAGACTCTGCAGCTCGTAAAGTTGCGCCTGTGCTTTGGAGGGGGTTATAAACTCACTGGTACACAGACTACAGCAAAACTTCAACAAGGAGAAGGATTGAATGAAAGTAGCAGCTTCCTCAGGATTCAGGATACAGGGAGGAGCAGGAACAGGAGAGCAATGCCTTGGAAAAGCCTGGCTAACGTATAGCTCCTATGAGCAGCAGCAGAGCAACATCTAGTGTTGGTCAGGGATATAGCTGCAAGCCTCATCGTGCCTGGGAGTCACAGAAGCTCAGGCGCTGGAAGGGGCTTTGAAAGATCATCTAGTCCATTCCCCTTGCCAGAGCAGGATCACCTAGGGCAGGCCATACAGGAACACGTCCAGGATCATTCTGAATGTCTTCAGAGAAGGAGACTCCACAACTTCTCTGGGCAGCCTGTTCCAGGACTCGGTCACCACCACAGTGAGGTTTTTCCTTATGTTTTTCCTTATGTTCCAGCTTGTACTCATTGCCCCTGCACTCACTGCACACCACTGAGTAGAGCCTGGCTCCATCCTCCTGACAGTCACCCTAAACAGCAGTTTGATGAAGTCTGCAGGCCGGCTGCTCCTGCCCCACTGTGCAGCCACCACCTCAGCTCCTTTCCTTGTCCTGTGTTGCTCCACAACAAGCGGTTTCCTTGTGCTCCATGCCACCATCGGCGCTGGCTCTGCAGGAACGCGGTCATCTGGCAGGACTCTCGGTCTGTCAGCATCCAGACAGATGCAGATGGTCATACTTGTGAGCCAGCTTGGGAGATCTTCAGGTTTCATTGAGATTCAGCACAACAATGGCCACAACTTTTAGCATCCCACCTGAAATTAATGAGTAGAGCCTGGCCTGACCGCTGATCGCATTACCCACCGCTTCATCAACCCCAGCGCCAATTAACCAGTGCTGGCAAAGCAGAGGAGCCCTCAGAATGACTCTTTTCCCTGGAAATGAGCACGTGAGGGTAGGGTTGCAGAGAGGTCTGTGAGGGAAGGCTATGATTTCACTCAGAAACCACTGTCTTGCACAGACTGAGGTGCGCCTTGAATGCATCGCCACCTACCATGGAGACAGTCCTTTTCATTTAGAAGGCACGTGATGCTCAAATCTAAGTTCCTCTCTATTTAGCTCCTTTGTAGTGATCTCTTAGTGATTAATACCGGATTAGTTTTGATTAGTTAGCTAATCAAGTTTAATTTAGCTTTTTAGTCCAGGCTTAATTATTTGAATGGCTTTGTTCAGTTCTCACTGTTTCGTTTGTGTAAGCGAGTCCTTACAGCAGGGTCCACTGAGGACTCTTGCAATAAACTAATCTCTCTCCTTAGACTACAGCTCCAATTACACGGGGTTTGCTTCATTTTCAGTAAAAAGCATCCTTTGGGATTTCTCAAACAAATAAAGTTAATGAATAGCTGCTTTCCAAATCCTGCTCTGTCTTGCGACACCCTGCCAACAGATTTTTTGCCACATTTAAGTTTATGACGTGATCTAATTAGTGCGACTGTGTAGGTGCATGGAATGCACTGGGGGAGAGGAAAAGTACAAGTGTACCAAATGCCGTTGCATGGTTTGCCATGGGGACCTGGTTGTTAGAGACAGAGACCTGGATGACTCTCCAGATCACTTTTCAGATTCTGGAAGTGAGCACTCAGGCAAGGAATGGGAAAGGTCATTCAAGTCCATAGCAGAGGAGAGGGTCAGGAACACAAAGGACTGACTACCACATGATTTTTGTGACATGGAAGTACAATTCCATTCTAAAAAGGTATTAATTCTGTACTTACTTTTGTTGTTTTTGTCTCCAGACAAAAAATTCAGTAGAAGTCAATGCCTGACAGAGAGTGAGGACTGCAGACTTGTCAGCTGCACTCTAAGTTCTTTCTTCATCAGAAAATGAAATACAACTTTAATTAATAGCAAGGAAATATGAACTGTTAACCACTGCAGCCACGAGAAAAGCATTAGGGCGTCTGTTGGAAACAGGCAGCCAGGACAGAGATCAGAGCTCTGCTTCTTGTGATGAAGAGGTTCACGCTGCCCTAACCCAGTTAAGTGGGAAGCTGAGTGACACGAAGCTATCAGGCTCCCCGTCCTCCCCCTTGCATGTGCGAAATGGCATTTCAGAGTTACGTGTGATCTTCCAGAGCTTGTAAAGGGCTCAGGCACCAGGCGCATCTGGCACGCCAATTCCCTCAGTCAGGAACATGAAGTCATCGTTGAACTGCGTTCCTGAGGCCGGAGCGTGTCATATTCCATGCGTCGCTTCGCTGGCTCGCCCCCTGAACAGAAATTAACATGCACTTCACTGGAGACTGGGTGTATTTTTAAATCCCCCCCTGCAAGCCCTGCTAATTTGTTTCAGGAGATGGTTTAGTGCTTAAGGGTTGTAGGGCAGACAGCTGGACTTTGTGGTCTTGAAGGTATTTTCCACACTTGATGATTCTCTGATTCTGATTGTGTTTGAATTAAACCAGAAGTGGAACAGTGGTTGGGAAAGAGGGCTGGATGTTATCTGAATAAACACAGTCCATATAGCCTGCTACTCCACCCCATAAAGCAGGGCTGAATCCCACCCACCAGAGGGTAAACTGGGTGTTGTTGGGTACTCCGAGGTGTGAGTTTGCTGGTAAAATTACCACTTGTCAGCTTTGCCACTCTGCTGTTTCCCCCTGTGCAGAAGGGACGATGTCACCATCACAGCCTGAGAAACCATCACCAAAGCAGCTGGCTTACCCCCCAGGTGCAACCATCCCTTCTGAGTCTCCTTTAGGAGGATCAGGATGTGCCCTGAAGTATGTGGTGGCACCCAGTGGCAGAGCCCCAGCCAGGATGGGGTGAAGCAGAGGACTGAAATGAGTTTGCTGGCTATCAGCAGCACGCCATGAGGACTGCAGACGATACAGACTGGCTCTTGGAATCAAAATATTTGCTGTGGCAATTAGGGAGAAGCAGGGCTTGGGTCTGGTGATGCCACGGCAGGCGCCCAGCCCTTTGAAATCAAAGATCTTTTCCCCACCATGCCCAGGAGCAGAAGTCAGGAGTGACTCCAGCCTCCCGAGCACATCCCTAAGCTCCCAGTGCCCTCGTTGTTCACGTTTGGGGCAGGGACACCAAGCAGCATTAGCGGTGTGATTCACTTGAGCCAAACTTACAAGCCAGAGCCTTTTCCCTCTGCATTTCCTCGCCACAAACACGTTACCTCAACAGTGACTCCCTGGGGAGAAGGTGGTCCCGCTCTGGAGGACACGTCCATGTCCTGTCGAGGCTGCTGGCACTCAAGGGCTGGATCCATGCTGGCTCCGAAGGGCAGGTCAGTGTGGGAACAACAAGCCCAGCTGCTGTCAGCAAGTTTCTGTCTCTCTCTGTGCTGGGAAACGGTCTGTCCTTTGGGAAGGCAGATGAAGGAGCAATTCATGAATCACGGGATGGGCTTTCTGCAGCCGAAGAGTAAAGGGCAACCAGTCTGGAAAAACCCCCCACCGTACTCCTGGGGGTGAAGGGGTTGTATTTACCACACGGTCATCCTTTCTGTTTCTGTAGGAACACTGGAAGACAAACAGAATTGTGCTTCATCGTGCCAGGTAAACAGCTCTCACATGCCATGGCTACGGTCTCTAAGGAGCTTCTGTTTATTATGAACCATCTCTACCTTGGCTTGAGCTACAGACCCGTGCTGTGAATTCAGCAGGGAGAGGCTCACAATTAAAGTGACAGGACACGGCCAGAGGGATCCTTATTACCTTGGGAATGAGGAGCTGGTTTGGGGTTTGATGGGAATTTTTTGCTTACCCCCCCCCTTTTTTTTTCTTGCAAGCCCTGCCGATTCTTTGGATGGAGGCTTTGCCACACCAGTCCTACCTGGAACGGAGCTTTTGGAGGCAGAACCAAAGTGTTATCAAAGGAGAGATGTTAGTGATGCTACAGAGACTTTAAACAGTCAGGTGTGTCTGAATTATTTATGTCCTAGCTTCTGTGAACTATCTTTACACAGAGAAATGCTTGGATTTAAATGAAACTAAAAGCAGGAGGCTCCCTGGAGACTCCTGATAAGATTTAAATTCCCAGTAAATAATGCTATAATGATCATTATGATGATCTTCAATTTCTCTTTGGAGAGAACACCCAAACTTTCTCCTTCTGAACCTAATTCGGATTGTTAGAAGGGCACAAACACAAATTACCATCCCCAGTGCTATGCTGGTGTAATTGAGATCATCCTTCAGCTCTCTGGTTCATTTCCTAGGCTTTTGCATTTCCAAAGCGGTGTCGTTAGGAGATGCCATGAGACAACAACATTTTCACAGCCCAGGCTCAGGTAGGCACAGCTGTGAAATCCTCCTCCTCCTCCCTGAGAGCACAGCTTGTGTCTGCTGCCTCCTCATCAGCGGTGGCTGCTTGCACAATGTAAAAGCAGATGGGGTTTTCTGGGATGAAGTCCTGGGGCTGTGGGGGTTCGGAGGTGCTGCTGGCTGGGTGGCAACAGGTGAAGCACTGAGCAAGGAGCAAAAGGGGGTTGAAGGAAGGGGGGGTATTCTCACCCTCACGCCAGTGGTTGGAGGGGAAGGTCTCCAAAGAACTCCTACCCTTGGTATTCCCGTGGACTGAGCTGTATTCCTGTGGGTTGGATGGGATGTTGCAGCCATGGGGTATCTTACCCACTGCATGGCTGGCAAACCATGCACTAGTTTGTTCTTTTCAATCCGAACGTGGAGAGAAAAAGCTTCCTCATGGCACTGTCATTTACTTGTCCTCACACGGAGGATTTGATTACAGCACTTTATGGCTTTCCTACCTTTCCATCAACCTTGGGTTGTTTATTTGGCTTCAAACATAGCTGTTTGCAGCATGCTAACAAGAACTGAAGATCTTTTAACACTGCTATTTGTTTACTGAAGACATCAAAGCCTTNGGGGGTTGAAGGAAGGGGGGGTATTCTCACCCTCACGCCAGTGGTTGGAGGGGAAGGTCTCCAAAGAACTCCTACCCTTGGTATTCCCGTGGACTGAGCTGTATTCCTGTGGGTTGGATGGGATGTTGCAGCCATGGGGTATCTTACCCACTGCATGGCTGGCAAACCATGCACTAGTTTGTTCTCTTCTTTTCAATCCAAACGTGGAGAGAAAAAGCTTCCTCATGGCACTGTCATTTACTTGTCCTCACACTGAGGATTTGATTACAGCACTTTATGGCTTTCCTACCTTTCCATCAACCTTGGGTTGTTTATTTGGCTTCAAACATAGCTGTTTGCAGCATGCTAACAAGAACTGAAGATCTTTTAACACTGCTATTTGTTTACTGAAGACATCAAAGCCTTTCTTCCCGCCCCCCCCAAAGCCTTCTTTGAGTTGGAACAGTCTGCAAACAGCCCTGCAAAACCAAGGTGTTTTGTTCCGAGCAAAAGAAAACCTCCGAGCACTGAAGACACAGAGGTTTTCTTATCGGAGTGTCTAAATTTAGCTCCGCTTCATCTCTCATTCCTCAGCTTCTCACACTCCTTGCTCCTAAGAGCAGTTTTTGCAGATCTTTCTACTGCCTTCAGATTGTGTGGGAGAACACGAGTGCAAATGTGGACAGCAGTGGCGATAGCAGCTAATCTAAAGCAAATATTTTGTCACATCTATGAGCTGATGCATTTCCTCGCTCTGCTTTGATGGCCTGAATGGAAGGCTGACGGAAAGCAGCACTCTGAATTCTTTGCATTAGGTCCCATCAGCTTTGAGCTCAGACCCAGGCTGGGGGTGCTGGGCAATGCCCAGCGAAGGAAACGGCCGATGTTGGCACCAAATTAAATAAGATCTGCTGAAAATAATGTTCTAAGAAATACTGGGGCACCCTTTTTATGGATTTCCTAGATGTGCTGATGCTATTTTAAGGCAGATCAATCTCCCACTCCTTACAGTGTAAACAGAATTGTTCCTTGTATGGAGCACAGGGCAGCATAAATGTCACCATCTGTGCGTCACTGGTATTCCCAGCCGTCCTTCAGGTCTTGCCTCATGCCAAGAGTGTCTCCCACCACTCAGGCAGCAGGAACCTAAAGTCCATGGAGGAAGAGCTACCAGAGCGGGACCAACAGATCCACTCTCTCAGGAGCTATTCTATTTATCAGCTGTGATACAGACAACAGGGAAGAAGAGGGCAAGAAGGGAGGAAGACGGGACAAGGACTGGCTGATAGGGTTTGCATTCCCTGGGGAAGCAATCACTCCAAGATGTGTTGGCTCAAGGTGATGTACAGAACAGCCAAATGTTCAAGGCCTTCCAGGAACTGGGAAGGGCGATGTGCAAGGTCACTGAGGTTCAGTAGGATCTGCATGGACAAAGTGCAGGTCATGAGAAATGCTGACTACGTTAGCTGGGAAGTGGTGGTGTTCTAAGGGCATTTTCAGCAACGTACCACTTCGCTGGCCAGGAGTTACAGCTGACCCCATCACAGCAGGGACAAACTTGCTGCATGATGAGAGGGCTGGAGCACCTCTCTTACAATGACAGGTTGAGAGATTTGGGGTTGCTCAGCCTGAAGAGAGGACTCCAGAGGGGCCTTATAGCAACCTTCCAGTATCTGAAAGGGGTCTATAAGAATGCTGGGGAAGAACTGCTCACAGGAGGACAAGTGGTCAGCACCTCTCTTACAATGACAGGTTGAGAGATTTGGGGTTGCTCAGCCTGAAGAGAGGACTCCAGAGGGGCCTTGTAGCAACCTTCCAGTATCTGAAAGGGGTCTATAAGAATGTTGGGGAAGAACTGCTCACAAGAGGACAAGTGGTCATGACTTGAAGCTGGAAGAGGGTAGATTTAGGCTGGGCATGAGGAAAAAGCTCTTTAATCTGGGGGTGGTGGATCACTGGAACAGGTTGCCTAGAGAGGCGGTGGAAGCCCCATCCCTGGAGACATGCAAAGTCAGGCTTGATGGGGCTCTGGGCAGTCTGGTCAAGTGAGTAATGTCCCTGCTTGTTGTAGGGGAACTGGACTAGATTACCCCANTAAGAATGTTGGGGAAGAACTGCTCACAAGAGGACAAGTGGTCATGACTTGAAGCTGGAAGAGGGTAGATTTAGGCTGGGCATGAGGAAAAAGCTCTTTAATCTGGGGGTGGTGGATCACTGGAACAGGTTGCCTAGAGAGGCGGTGGAAGCCCCATCCCTGGAGACATGCAAAGTCAGGCTTGATGGGGCTCTGGGCAGTCTGGTCAAGTGAGTAATGTCCCTGCTTGTTGTAGGGGAACTGGACTAGATTACCCCAGGAGGTCCCTTCCCACCCTATGATTCTATTACCTTGTGGCTCGTGGAGGCTTTGGAGACTCGATGCAAGAAGGAGACCGTGGAGAATGTACTGTTCAGCAGCTTACAACCCTGAAAACACTAAGAGGAAATGCAAAGAACAACCAACACAAACCTTTCCCTCACTAGTTTTAAATAAGGCAAGCAGTGCTGGTACCACAGGGTGCAGCCAGAGAGGCTGCAAGTTTTGGCCTCTTGCCTCGACTTTAGGAGTTGCTGAGCTTGGGTAGAGCATCTGGCTCAGCAAGGCAGAGGTTGCTGGAGACACCCAAGCGCTGGGACTGGAGAGGCTGCACTTTCCTGCCTTAAGAAATAAAACAAAATGGTAGACCCTTAGAAAAAAAGCTTCAAGCACATCCAACCTTGGGATCGAGAGTACAATTTCTTGCCAGAGAATTTAAAACAAACTGGAAACTGATCATCTGCTCATTTAAACGATGTGCCTGGAGCTAAACCAGCAAAGCTGAATAATCTCTGCACAGCTTTCATCCTCTTTTTCTTTGTTCCATCAGCCACATGTGCGTTAAGTGTAAATTGAAGGGCTCTTAACTGGAAAAGCATCTTGTGAAAAGGGCTTGGCCTTCATCTTATAATTCAGCTTCAGGATTACAATTACTCTTAATAGCAGTCTTATTTTGTTGTATTATTTATTCTGGCTAGAACCCTCTAGGATCCCTTGAAGGCTTTTTTTTTTGTTGTTACTGGTGGATTTAGCCAACATCCACTCATGAATCCAGATGTTTCTGCTTTTATCCACGGGAATTTTATGGTATGGATACGCCAAGACGAAAACTTCAGGCTCAGCCTCTAGACAACTATTTTTCAAATCCCCTATTTCACAAAAAAAAATGGAAAGTGCCATGAAAAACCTGGGCCTTAGTGCATTTCGTGTGCCAGAATGGAAATGGAACCGCAGGACAGCATTGCTCAAGGTCCTGGATCTGTGTTGATACAGTCCCCTACGTTGCAGCAGAAGTCACAGCCTGGATCGTGCTATGCTCTGTGTTCTCGGACACGGACTCTTGCCTTTAGCACATCTTCAGCTCTTCTTTCCGTTTAGCAGCCTGAGGCTAAGAGCAAAGATACATGTGGGGCCAAGATGCTTACACTGGAAAAATAAAGATTACTCCCTGCAAGGCAGAGTTGCTGCTGGTGCATTTAAACTAACGTGAAACCCGCCTGTGGGTGTCAGCTCCCCATCGTCGCCACAGATATTCTCCCCAGTCAATCCCCAGTCAAAACTGGCTCTGAAATAAGGACAGAGACACAATGTACCCTGCTCTGATGAGGATCCGGTGGGTAACATCAGTGCCCACGTCTACTGTGCCTTTGACGACACTCAGGGAGAATAACCAAACCCAAGCTCATTCTTCGTCCAGAGTGACAAAGTCCACATGAAGCAGACACCAAATTAACTGCAATAGCCTTCTTCTCTGCACTGCCTGGGCTTCCCTTTGGACACTCCTATTCATGGCACCCCTTCTCTGCTCCTCCTTTGTCAAGGGGAGCCTCCTGATTAAAGCTGCTGTGTGGTGCCAGGCAGTGGCAGCATGGTGGTGGCTTGGATCAGGTCTGCTCCTCAGGGTGGTTACGTCCTTCCAAGAGCCCCAAGGTAGTCAGGAGAAAGAGAACAGCAAACACAGGAGATCCACAAAACACTTTTCATCGGTCTTTTGGCAACAAACAATAAACATCATCTGTGGCCGTGCTGTGCACAGGAAGGACACGATGTTATGCCCGAGTCCACAGAAGGTAAATGCTAGCTTCTCCTCCAGGACTTTCCTGACTGGCTTCGAGTGCTCACCAGGCACTGCTCCTGCCTCTGCTGTACAACCCAACCCCTCTTAAAGCCTCTCTCTGTGCACTGGGCCAGGGAGTAGCACCGAGCAGGTCCTGCAAACTAGTAGAGGAGAAGAGGCCCTTCTGCTCCCCGAGAGGCTCAGGCGGAGCAGCTCATTATTGCTGCTCCTAATAGCTCTTTACCTGCAGAGTTCCTGGATCAAAGGAGATCTAAATTATTCCTAAAAGCTCTTCCAAGGCTTTCCCCTGCATGGTAAAGCCTCTCAGCTGGCACAACGGAGGCAGCTGGCTGCATAGCAAATGCCTCTGGGGAAGGGATGCGCCAGGACAAGAAGGAGTCAGGAGAAGCAGAGAGCAGAGGGCTGAGCGCCCAGCACAGATCCAGCAGCAGAACTTTTCACCCACCCACCCCAGAGCTGAGCTCAACCGCTCCAAACTCCTGTGTGCTGAGGGCAGGGGTAGGCAGCAACTCGGTGCAAGGTGCCATCAGTTGGGGGGACACATGCAGTAGTCTCTAGCTGCCACATGCAGGAGGCAACGAGTGAGAAGCAGAGCTGATCTGGATGATGCACTTGACGGGACACCTCCTTTCCTTGCTAAGAAGGTGCTTCTGCTGGTTCCCATCACCTTATCTGTTTTATAACGAGGAACTCTGGTAGCATTCAAGGCCCAGCTTAAATTTGAAAGGCCACCTACTGCACTTACACGGCTGTACGACAAGCGGCGTGTGTACCTGCTCCGGTTTAGCCTCCCAGTGCTTGTGATGGCTTTGTCTTCCCCCTTAAAAAAACCCTGCCTTTTTCCTTAACAAGTTCATGACATTCAAGCTACTAATTTCCCTTACCAATCACATCCCCTTTTGGACACAGAATAAAGGAGAGGGAATATAAAAACCAGGGTTGGTCGGGGCTTTTAGTCCAAGTTGGAAATGAAAAAATACAAAAATACCGAGCTCTTTGGTCTTAAAAGTTTTATTTTTTAAAATATTCTCTCAGCAGGTCAGGAGAGTGATAAAAAGCCTTTGTCTCCATTTCAGTGGGAGGCTAGTTATGCCTTGAACATGATGAGCATCACGGGTTCGTGCAATTTGCTGCTGCCATTGCTTCTCTTCTGCTCACTTACTGGGGCCACTGGGACCAGCTACATGGCTCTGCTTCCCAAAGCCCTGCAGTGAGCTTACAAGTGGCACCGTGTCAGCCTGCCAAACTGGAGCTCTGCTTGTGTCTGGCCGTATTTTGTGCGTCTTTGGGTTCTCTCATGACTTTTGTGAGGCTGCCCCAGCTTGGATATTTTCCCACCAGCATCAGTCATAGCACAGAAGGTGGTTTGACACCTGCGAGGCTGTTAATGGCAGCCAGGAAGGTGGCAAGGCTGGGCAAGGGCAGGCAGATCCTGAATGGCATCCTGAACTGATCCTGATGCCATTGCATCAGTAGAGGCCCTGGAGCCACGTGCACCTTCTGATTAAATCAATGTATGAACCAGCACTTTGGCCCTTCATGCCCATTACATCCCAGTGCTGTCTGAACTGAAGGGACTGTCTCGCCTTTAGGGTACGTAGCCTGGTCCCTGAATTTAAATGCTCCTCAAAATGTCTGTGGACATGATACGATTTGCTTTAGACATTACAGGAAACAGAACCTGAGGGTCGGCCTTTCAGCTGTGAATGCTGCACTGCCAGGGGCACACGGAGACATTAAAGCTTGTACAGACTTCAAGCCTGCCATTCCAGTGCCCAGTCTGTTACTGGAAGAGCAAAAGAGGTGTGAAAAATAACCATCACTCAGCTCAGATCACCTCTGCTCCAGGTAGAGCCTGAGGCAGCAGCACCTCAACAGTGTGGGAGGATGGGGAGTGAGGGCAGGAAGAGGAGCAAACCTTTGGGTGACCCAGAGCAAAGCTAGAGCTCCTAACCAGCTCCTGTGTGATGCACAACTTCCAACCTCTACCCCTCTAACCCTCACACCTTGGGGGACTTGTTGCTGGTTCAGAGATCTGTGTGTCTGATCCCCCAGAGTTCTCTCTTCCCTCTAACTTTGTTGGAGCCAGTCTTGAATCCCCAAACAACCAAGCAACAGACTCTACCATGGTCAGTGCTTCCTCCTGCTACATAGCACACCCCATGGCACCACAGCCCCAGCCTACCCCCTTCTCCCTCTGCTGTGGTAGGCTGCAAACTGCTTTGGGCAGAGCTCTGCCTATCTTGGCATCACTGCATCTGTGGTGCATCAGAAGGGGGTGGTTAGCAGATGGAGGGAGGTTCTTCTCCCCCTCTACTCTGCACCAGTGAGGCCACATCTGCAGTATTGTGTCCAGTTCTGGGCCCCTCAATTCAAGGACACAGAG